>VDFB02007794.1:67116-215532 GCA_007258455.2 Sequoia sempervirens | reverse complement strand
CAAATAGATGGGTAGACAAGGTTGTTAACAGGAGTCCGGGTAACCCATCGAGATGTTTGGTAAGAGATAAACCCAAGGGATGGGACTTGATCTTACCCTAGGCAGAATTTTCTTACAACAATTCTGTCAATAGAAGCACTGGTAGATCATCATTCCAGATTGTGTATGGAGGTAGCCCCAGAACAACTCCAAAATTGAGGAAGATGGACCAAGAGAAAAAAATAAGTGCTGAAGCTGAAGATTTTGCAGAACACATCAAGGATATACATGAGAAGGTAAGAGAACATATTAACAAGATGAATATGCAGTATAAGGCTAAGGCAGATCAGAAGAGGAGGTATAAGGAGTTTCATATTGGTGATGAAGTGATGGTCCATTTGAGGAAAGAAAGGTTTCCAGTGGGAACATATAACAAATTGAAGATGAAGAAGTTCGGTCCCTGTAAAATTTTGAAGAGGCATGATTTAGGGAATGCATATGAGGTAGAGTTGCCGAATGGATTCAACATTTCCCCTGTGTTCAACATTTCAAATTTGACAGAGTATCAAGAAGGTGGCGCAAAGGAAGTACCAACAATGGAACAAGGGATTCTAGCACCTACTTCAGAAAAGGAGGAGATTGAAGAAATCCTAGATAGTTGTGTGGGAAGGAGTCCCAAGAACAGGTAGTATGAAGAATATCTGGTGAAATGGAAAGGAAGGCCTGTTGAAGATTCATCCTAGTTGCCTAAGGCAAAGGTTGACCATTTGGGTTTTCCTCCACCATCTGAGATGTGATGGGGTCACTTCTCAAATTACCCTGGGTGTCTGATGCAGGAGCATCCAGTGGTGTAAGGGCAATCTTGCATCACCCAAAAATAGTTAAATTTCAAGTTTCTCAATTTTTAGATGTTTTTACATTTTTGGATACCCTTTTTGTCATAATGAAATGCCCAATTTATGGTTTTCATTTTCTATTCTTGGGTTGAAAGATATTGCAGTTTTAGTTTCCCAGATTTGCACCTGAAAATCTTCTGAGTTAGATTTGAGGCACTTAGAGTTCCTAGATCAGCCCTGAAACTTGCCAAAATTTGCATGGCTAATTTTGAGCGCATTCTTGACTTTGATACCTTTCCAACGGTTCAAACGGTTCGTGAATCAGAGTCCCGGATCAAAAGTTATGGCCCCGGGAAGTTGGCACACTTTCTAGAAGATACAACTGCAAATGTTCTTTTGAAATTTGAACTTCAAGTTTTAATTTTTCTACGCCAAACCTCCTAAACTCAAAAATTGAATGTTGTTTTGGCTCCAAACTAAAGAGGATCTCTATTTATGGGCGGGTTTCTAATTTTTGGGTAACTTTTTGGGGACAAGCTCGCATATTGCGAAAGGGTGATTTTGTAGCTTTTTGTAGCTTGCATGTGTTGTAAAACTTGGGGATTTGAGATCCTCTGCATGTAAGAAGCTCCATTTCCTGAATAATAAAATTGTTCTCTTGTTTGTGAGTTATTTTCTAAGTCTCGGGTTGCGCCCTCATCAGTCACGTAGTTGATCAAGAGTGTTAGTAGGGTCATTAGATTAATCTCTCTAAGTGAGTAAACCATTGCATCTATGACTACAAGTCATGATACCACCATTGTTAGGGACATATATTGTGTAGCATGAGGGTGCAGGTGATAGTAGTAGCTATGTGTGAATGTAAAAAGGTATGAGATATATTTTTTATAATTTCATCTATATTTTTATATGATGTATGATTGAGATGCTCATATGATGATGTATTAATATTTTGGAAGATCATACACACTATTATTTTGATACATGTAATGTATTCATGTTTGACATATTATGTGATTTTTATTGAGAGGATTTTTATATAAACTACATTGGTGTACATGTGTATCTATTGTTAATTATGATTCCTTATTATGGATATTGTTATTATGTTCCTCATATTCTTTGTTTCTTTCACAACAATATACGACTTGTGGATATAATATGAATGTGAAATTTAAATAAAAAGAAAATGATGAATGCGATGTAATAAAAAATGATAAATGTGATAGAATAGCCATAATATAATGATGAAATGATATTTTTTCATGATACATACATACTAAAAATATAATATCCATGGAAAGATCAACCTAACATTTTATATAAAATGATATTAAATATCATGATCTAATGGATCTTGATGATGACGTGTTTGGTTGATAAAGAACTCACATAAAATGTACATGTTGCAGATCGTACAATGTACCAATAAGCATATTTCAACAAAACCCATAATATGGTAAATTATGGGGGAGGAGATAGTGTGTTTTATGGTATATTAAAAATATAATAAAAAAATAGACACATGCACACTATAAAACAAAAATATAAGAAAATTTCATCTAGTAAATGCTACAATAATAAAAAAGAGGAGGTTTTGTATGGAATGTGATTTAATGTATAGATAGTGATTAGAGGATGGATTGGTTAGGGTATAGAATAAAAGGGGATAACAAATTAGTTAGGTTGGATTACTAAGGATAGAAAGGCAGGTGGCTTCCAAACAAGAATTGGATGAGGCCCAAACACATTTAATTTTCATAAGTGAGTAGGGACTTGAAACTCATGTAATGGTTCGTATTGAGGGAATGATAGTTAGAAGGTTGATTAATGTGTGAAGTTATGTTAAATTGAAAGATCCAAAGGGGAAGATCTATAGAGATTTTAGGAGAGGGGTTATATTTTCATGACCTGCTCCAAACATAATATATTAAGGGGATACACACAATCTAGAGAAAAATCAAATAAAAGGGATATATGTTGGCAATAGATATATCATTATTTTAAGTATAAAATAATATAGGATGATGGAAAATTATTAGTATAATTATAGCCATGACTGATTGACATAAATAGGGGGAAGGTGTGATGGAAAAGTGTTAGTTGAGAAATTGCAATAAAAAGGATGGAATGAGAGACATGTCATTCTTTGCATTGAGGATGTGGAATTAGGTGTTATATATGAGATATGATCAAAGATTATGGCAGTCTTATGAAAACAATGGTGGATTAGATTAAGAAATGGGTAGGTGAAATATGGTATAGGGTATGGATGGATAAAAGGTGGCTTTTTGCTAGGATGGTGATCTAGGAAGAAAGTTCATGAATACTCATAAATATGGGGAGGAATGAAACTACACATGAAAATTGTTTGATTTGAGTCCACCATGGTACTTGCAAAATGCTCTATAACAAATGGTTTTCACAATTAGATACTTTTTCTACTTTTTGATTTTTGGGGTTATTTGAGGGTTTTTGACTTCCTAAGAGTAGCTATAGAATTATTATTCATGAAAATTCTTAAAGTCCACAAAATTTAAAGGCTCTCCCAATTATTGGTCATATTGTATTGCTAGGATATATGCTCATGACACATATTTAGAAATAGTTATATAGAGGCCCAATAAATTTGGCATAAAATTGATCTTCTTATCTCTCTCTTAGGTGGTGTTCTTTAGATTTTCTTTGAGCAAAATGCCTTTAACCTCACATTTATAATTTGGAAGTTCCTTTTGTTGAAATGATATAGCCAATTTATATATGATTTTAATAATTTAGTGCATTGAATCAGTGCTTATCAAGGATCTCAAATGCATGCAAATTGTAGCATCATAATTTGTGACCCTTGCCAATTTCACACTAGGTTTAACTCCCCCTTATGCACCTAGACATAGAATTATGTCTATAATTTTCTTGTTTTATGATAATAGTTTATCAATTTTCCTATGCTTGACCGAGAGTAAGCACTTGTTTATATCATCATAGCCATTCTGGAGGTAGAAATACCAAAATGGGGTTTGTTGGCATTGGTTGTCGTTAATGTCAACACTTGGGGAGATTGTTGTGATGTCAAAACTTGGTGAGATTATTGCATATGTTTGTGAGATTCATGTTGGAAATTGGTTGTCATTGATGGTTGTATCTACACTCAATTAGGGTTATCATTGATGTTGTTCTAACAATGTTGTTGGTGATATGTTCATGGTTGGATGTCATGCCTTGTTTGATAACAAGTGAAGATGTATTGAGTATGGTTGCTATACGAAGAGATGATATCATGATGATATATTATGTTGAAGATTAGAAACATTAAGATGAGTATTACAAGTAATGTTGATGGTGAAGAGATGTTGTTGATGGTATCTAGTATGTTTATGCTATCTTGTGATTGTTCTTATGAAAGTATGTGTTGATGTAAGGATGTTTTGGTCTTTGCAAATTGGTGAAAGCTTCTTCTACAAGAATTTGTGTTTCAAAGTATATTTGGAAGAATGCTCTATGTGTTGGAAAAAAAGGACAAACAACTGAGAGGGGGGGTGAATCAGTTGTCAAAGAATACTTAAATCTTTACAAACTTTATTTAACTCAATCTCAGATCTAATGAATAAACAATAAACCATAAACATTCAACACATCAGAAACATACAGAACACCAAGATTTTTATGTGGAAACCCTATTAGGGGAAAAACCACAGTGGAGGTTAGTCCACAATATTATACCCTTTTAAAAGTATAATGAGAAATAATGGGAATGCACATGCATTTAGGAACACTACCTAGAGCTCACTCCTCAAGTACAAAAGAGGACTCACTGTCCAAAGAAAATTTTAGATTAAAACCATCCAAATTGTTAACTAAGAAAATAGCTTCTACACAAGCCTGATTACAGTTCCGGTTAAGCACAAAAAGACCTTCTTCACTCTTCACTCAAACTTCTTCACACTTCACTCAATCTTCTTCACACTCTGCTATGAAATCAAATGATATTCACACATACACACATGGGAGCACTTGGAGCACACTTTACACCAATGAAACAATCGCTCTTATATATCTACAACATGAGATTACATCAACAACTTAGTCGGCCAGAGATATAAAACATATTTTCAATGGCGGCCCAAATTTACAAATAAACTTTTAATGTGAATCTACCAAGGTTAGCCACAATATAGTGGAGACCCAAATGAAAAACTCCTACCCAAAAAGACTTCAATTAATTTCACCTCAAAGATCCACTACACATTACACCCATCATGTCGGCCAACAACACAAGAACCAAACATATAGAGAAAAATCTTCGACCATGAGCACATCGATTAATGTGGACATACCAAAAAGATAGAGCATGATATAGAAACATCCAAGAACACCAAGAAACAACATAGAAACATTTGTAGCAACCAAAATTACCAGAATTATACCAACTTTAATCAAGAACATTGATAGAGACCAAAAAAACACTGTTAGAACACATATCTTCATAGTTTTGAACAAATCTTCATGCAAACCTCTGAAAATTTTGGTAGATGAACTAGATACACTCAACAATAAACCCTTTAGTCCACAACAATTAATCTTCAACGTATAGAACAAAACACCTTCATGATCTTCATAGTTCCACTGGGAACTTGCAACACTTTCTTTTACAATTTTCTCAATATCCTCGACATATACAACCTTCAATACATCAAATGTTAATATTGTTGACATTGAAATGACAACCACATATCAGCCACACAACCACAACATCCAACACTATTTTCCTCCACTATTGAAGATATGGTCTTGTAGCTTGGGATTCAGTGTTTGTTCTCTATGGATGTTGCACTCCTATGTTTTCATGTCACCTATGTTGTCAAGGAGGTTTTTGGTATTTGCAGTATATTTCAAGTTTTGTTGGTTGCATGGACTGGTCTACAAAATGTTCCACATTTCTCTGTATCAATTTTTCTATTCCTACAATTTGGTAGACGTCCTCTTACTGTTTGTGTAGTGTCTCGATTCAATTTTCATGTAATGAAGTGTACCAAGAATTGGTCTATTAATACATTCCATCTCTTAGTTATGTATTATGTGTTGGATGTTGTGGTTGTGTTGCTGATGTGTGGTTTTCATTTATGTCAAAACTATTAGCATTAATTCATTTGAAGTTGTATATGTCAAGGATATTAAGAAAATTGTAATGAGATGAGTTGTAGGCTAACAGTAGTGAAGTGAAGTTTAGTATGTCGGTAAGATTTGTACGTTGATGATCAGAGGTTGTGGAGTAAAGGGTTTTTTTTTTAGTGTATCTAGTTTATCCACGTCAATTTTTATAGATCCGCATGAAGATTCGATTAAGTTATGAATATTTACATTCTCACAGTTTTTCTGTTGCTTCAGTTGGTGTTGCTGATTGAAGATGATGCTATTTCAGTTAGTTTAGTTTCTATGAATTCTTCTCTGGCCATGATTCATGATGTTTTTGGATGTTTCTAGATTGTGCTCTACCTTTGTTGCACATCTGCTTTGATCGTTGTGCTCGAGTTTGGCAATTTTCTCTTGCATGTTCACGTTTTTCAAGTGTTCTTGGCCGACATGGTGTATGTAGTGTGTTGTGGATCTTCGAGGAGTAATTAATTGAAGTTTTTTTGTGTTAGAGATGTTGATTTAGGTCTTCACTAAGTTGTGTCTAACCTTGGTTGATTCACATTAATAATCTTTAGTGTTTTGGGTTGACAATTTATATTCATTTTATTATTTTGTTGAAGCTGACATGAAGGGATGAAATTTCTTGTTGTGGATATATAAGAGCGATTTTTTATTCGAATTGAGGTGTGCGAGTGCATGTAAGAGTTTGCTTTTGTGTATGTGTGTGTGAATATTGATCTAAATCATTTGAAGGCAGAGCAAAGTATGAAGAAGAGTAAAGAAGAGTGAAGAGTTGTTCATGTGCTTAACCAAAACTGTGATCAAGCATTAGTAAATGTTATTTTATCACTTCAAATCGCTATGGATGTAATCCGATTCTTTCTATAAGATAGTGTGTCTTCCATTCAATGGTTAGCCTTGTTGTAATTGAGCAATGAGCTCTAGGAAGTGTGCCTGAATGCATGTGCATTCCCCATATTTCATTTTCATTATACTTTTAATAGGGTATAATCTTGTGGACTAACCTCCACCATGGTTTTTCCCCTAACAGGGTTGCCACATAAAAAATCTTGGTGTTATGTGTGTTAATTTTGATGTGTTAATGATTTATGCTTTCATGGTTAATTATCAGATATGAGAATAAAGTTAATAAGTTGAATAAGTTTTGAATTTCTATGACAACTGATTCACCCCCCATCTCAGTTGTCTACCCTTGTGTTGCCAAAAATTGGTATCAGAGTAGATTCCTTGGAAGAAGTTTAATAGCTTGAGGTGATCTGAGACGGTGAGTTACAAGAAGGATAGTCTAAGATTTGATGGAATAAATTATTCTTTGTGGAAGTCTCAAATGGAGTGTCATTTGAGATGCATCGGTAAACCCTTCTAGAACATTACATGTAATATGTATGTTTTTCCTCAAAATGGTCCTACTACTACTACTGAGATTATAGATGTTGAGTATAATATTCAGGCTAAGGAAGCTTTGTTGAGTGCTTTGACTGATTCTGAGATGACAAATGTTATGGATCTAAAGACTTCTCATGAGATCTAGAAAAAGTTGGAAACCTTGTATGAAGGTGATACAAATGTGAAGATTGCTAAGTTGAAGAGTCTGAAAGGGAAATATGAAAGGTTGAGAATGGGTGATGATGAGAACATTACTATTTTTATGCAAAGAGTGAATGAATTTATGTGTGGTATTAGATGTGTAGGCGGAAAGATAGACGAATATGAGATTATTGCTAAAGTGCTTAAATCCTTGCCTGATTCTTACAAAGGCAAAGCTAGTGCTATTGAAGAGCTTCAGACTATAACAAATATAACTAGAGATATGTTGGTTGGTAAGATTACTGCTTTTGAGTTGAGTGAATTTTGTGATTCCCTTCCTAAGGTTGAATCTACATTTAAGTAAGAGGATGAGATCAGACATATTGAAGACAAAGAAAGAGAGCTGGAAGTGCTTATAGTCAAAAGAGTACTAAGAGGAAAAGGTAAGTATGAGGGAAAATTTCCTCTTAAATGTTTTTCTTGTAATAAGATGGATCATTTTGCATCAAGGTGTCCGGAAAGAGCTCCTTAACCAAGACATAACAAGCCTAGATTTCAAAAGAAGTGTTACTATGTTGTTGATGAAGGTGTAAGAGATGATGAATCTGATAAAGGAAATATAAGTGATGATGAATGGGTATTTATTGCTATCAAGGAAAATAATCCTATATCTACTAAATATGCTAGTTGTACAAATGTGGAGAAAGCCCTAGCTACTTGAGTTGAAGAGAACAATGAATGGGTGATTGATAATGGATTTTCACATCATATCAAAGGAGATAAAAGTAAGTTTGTAAGCTTGGAAAAGTATGATGGTGGTGTTGAGAGATTCAAGGTGATAATATAGCTGGTGTGATCCATGGAAGAGGATGCATTTTTTTTTATGGTAAGCATAATACTGATGATGTCATGTATGTGGATGGCTTGAAGCATAATCTTTTGATTGTTGGTGAGATGGTTGATAAGGGATAAAATCTTTACTTCAAGGATGGAAAGTGTAGAATATTGAGTTCTGAAAATGAAATTGCATCAAGTACAAATACAAAAGGTAATATCTTTCACTTGAGTGTTGCTAGTAAAAGTTGGTTGATTGCTCAAGTTGATGAAAGTTGGTTATGGCATAGGAGAATGTGTCATGTTAACTTTGATAATATTTTCAAGATAAGTTCTACTAAGCCTGTGAGAGATCTACCTAAGCTGGTGAAACCTACTAATTCCATATGCAAGGAATGTTAGTTAGGAAAGAGAACTAGAATTTATTTTTGGTGCAAACAACATTGTTCAAATGAATTGTTGGAGCTTGTGCATACTGATTTGTGTGGTCCCTCTAAGGTCAGAAGTTTACAAGGTTACAGGTATTTCATCTTACTCATTGATGATTATTCTAGAATGGTATGGGTTACTTTCTTAAGGGAGAAATCTGAAGCATTGGAAAAGTTCAAGATCTTTAAGGCTATGGTTGAGACAGAGACAGGACTAAGGATTAAATGTCTAAGATCTGATAGGAGTGATGAATTAACTTCCAGTGAATTTAAATCCTTTTGTGAAGAACATGGAATAAGGAGAGAATTATCTACACCGTGGACTCCTCAACAAAATGTAGTTTTGGAAAGAAAGAACAAAACAATTGAACATGCTACTAGAACTATGATGCTGGAAGGAAATGTCCCTCATATCTACTGGAGAACTGTTGTGAGTACTTTTGTGTACACTCAACTGGGTACAAATCAAAGGTGATACTAGTAAGAACCCTTTTGAGTTATGGACTGGTCAAAATCCTACTATTAAATGCTTCAAGATATTTGGAAGAAAATGTTATATTAAGAGAGATGTAGATATAGGAAAGTTTGATGCTAGGAGTGATGAAGGTATCTTTTTGGGTTATTCTACTAAAATCAAGGCTTACCGGTGTTACAATAAAATATTGAGCAAAATGGTTGAAGTGAAAATGTCAAGGTTGATGAAGATTTAGGTACACCATCCAGAACCCATGGATATTATTTTGATGATTAGAATGACAATACAAAGAAAGGAAAGCAAGTTCAAATTACAAATCAAGTCCAAATCAATCTAGTGAATCAAGAAAATAAAGAGGAAGGAGAAACCAGTGAAGTTGTGGAAGAGAGAACACAAGAGATTGAAGTTGAAGAACAACCTAAGAAGACTCTAAGGTATGTAAGATTGAATCATTCAGAAGATCAGATTATACGAGATAAGAACAAAGGTATCCAGACTAGGAGAAAGATTGCAGAAGAATACTGCTTGATTTCAAAGACTAAACCTATTAGTGTGAATGAAGCATGTAAAGATGAAAATTGGGTTGAAGTAATGAAAGGGGAGTTAAAACAGATTGAGAAGAATGATACATGGATTCTTGTTCCCAAACCTAAGGATAAGAATGTCATTGGAACTAAATGGGTCTTTAGAAACAAACTAAATGAGCTAGGTGAAGTGGTTAGAAACAAAGCAAGACTAGTATGCAAAGGATATTCACAGATTGAAGGAATTGATTTTGAGGAGACTTTCACCTATGTTGCTATAATTGAAGTTGTAAGATTATTTCTTGCCTATGCTGCTCACAAGAACTACAAAGTTTATCAAATGGATGCCAAGCCATTTTTTTTGAATGGTGAATTGGAAGAAGTGTATGTTGAGCAACCTAGTGGATTCTAGTTAACTAATAAGGAAAATATGGTGTGTCAGTTGAAGAAAGCATTGTATGGACTCAAGCAATCCCCTAGAGCATGGTATGCCAAATTAGACAAATATTTGTTGAAGCTTGGATTTAAAAAAGGTACTGCTAATAGCAATCTATATTTCAAGATTGATCATAATAAATATTTGATTGTTGAAGTCTTTGTTGATGATATCATTTTTGGAGGAGATGATAGTTTGTGTATGAAGTTTGCTCATGAGATGCAGAATGAATTTGAGATGTCAATGATTGGTGAGATGAAATTATTTTTGGGATTGCAAATTACTCAGTCAAATAAAGGGATTTTTATATATCAGTCCAAGTATGTGAAGGAATTGTTGAAGAAGTTTGGTATGGAAGATTCAAATCCAGTTGTTACACCCATGGAGACCAGATGCAAGTTGTCAAAAGTAGATGATTCTTTGAAAGCAGATCAGACCAGATACAGATCAATGATTGGTGGATTATTGTATTTAACTCAAACTAGGCTTGATATCATGAATGTTGTATGGATTGTTACAAGATTTCAAACTGGTCTGAGGGAATCTCATGTGACTATTGTGAAGAGAATTTTTAGATACTTGAAGGGAACTATTGACTTTGGCCTATGGTATCCTAAAGATGATGATCTTACCTTGTGTGCCTTTACTGATGCTGATTGGGAAGGAGATGTAAATGATAGGAAAAGTACTAATGGTGGAGCATTTTTCTTGGGTAAGAAGTTGATTTCATGGTTAAGTAAGAAGCAAAATGCCATTTCCTTATCTACTACAAAGGCCAAATACATTGTTGTTTCTAATAATTGTACTCAAGTTTTGTGGATGAAGCAAATGTTGAAGGATATCAGAGTTGTGTATAATGAGCCTATTGCTATATTTTGTGATAATTCAAGTGCTATTAACATTTCTAAGAATATGGTGTTGCATTCATAAAAAAAGCATATATCTATCAAGTTTCATTTTTTGAGAGAGAAGGTGAGTGAAAGAGAAGTCAAACTGGAGTATGTTCCTACTAAGGAGCAGATTGTAGACATCTTTACCAAGTTGTTTCCTAAGGATACTTTTGAGTAACTCAAAGGGGAGTTAGGGGTGATTATCCCTCCTAATTAGAACTAAGGATGCATTACATTGCATTAGTCCATGCATTTCATAGTCATATCTTGTTTTGGATTGATGTTGTGATCGTTGCTACTCAGGGGGAGTAGTTAGATGTTCAAATGCTCAGATATGTGGTTCAAAGTTTGTGTGGAGTTTTGGAGATCTTTATCATTGATGTCAAAGGGGGAGAAAATTCATGTGAAAAATTAGTGATTATCTAAGGAGAAAAGCCTTATTAGGAGAAGATCATGTGAAATTGTTAAGGAGAAAATGAGTCAGATCCCAAGGGGGAGTAAGTGTCAAAAGTTAGTTGCATTGATGGTGTTTTTCACATCATATGTTGCCATCAATCCCAAAGGGGGATATTTTTGGATGTTGTGGTTGTGTTTTTTATATGTGGTTGTCATTGATGTCAATACTATTAGCATTAATTCATTTGAAGCTGTATATGTCAAGGAAATTGAGAAAATTGTAATGAGATGAGTTGTAGGTTGATAGTGGTGAAGTGAAGTTCAGTATGTCAGTAAGCTTTGTATGTTGATGATCATAGGTTATGGACTAAATGGTTTGTTGTTGAGTGTATCTAGTTTATCCACGTCAAGTTTCAAAGATCCGCGTAAAGATTTGATCGAGTTATGAAGATTTACATTCTTATAGTTTTTATGTTGCTTCAATCAGTGTTGTTGATTGAAGATGATGCTATTTTAGTTAATTCAGTTGTTGTGAATGCTTCTTTAGTGATTCATGATGTTTTTGGATGTTCCTAGATTGTGCTCTATCTTTGTTGCACATCCACATTCATCGTTGTGCTCGAGGTTGGCCATTTTCTCTTGTGTGTTCATGTTTTTCTTGTTCTTGGTTGACATGGTGTTTATAGCATGTTGTGGATCTTCGAGTAGTAATTAATTGAAGTATTTTCATGTTGGAGATGTTTATTTGGGTCTCCACTAAGTTGTGGCTGACCTTGGTTGATTTGCATTAATAATCTTTAGTGTTTTGGGCTGACAATTTATATTCATTTTATTATTTTGTTGAAGCTAACATGGAGGGATGAAATTTCTTGTTGTAGATATATAAGAGTGATTGTTTATTCGAATTGAGTTGTGTGAGTGTATGATAGAGTGTGATTTTGTGTATGTGTGTGTGATTATTGATCTAAATAATTGAAAGGAAGAGTAGAGTGTGAAGAATAGTAAAGAAGAGTGAAGAGTTGTTCATGTGCTTAACCAGAACTGTGATCAGGCATTAGTAGATGCTATTTTATCACTTCAAATCCCTGCGGATGTAATCTAATTCTTTTTGTAAGACAATGTGTCTTCCATTGGGAGGTTATCCTTTTGAGTAGTGAGCTCTAGGCAGTATGCATGAATGCATGTGCATTACCCATATTTCATTTTCATTATAATTTTAACAGGGTGTAATATTATGGACTAACCTCCACCGTGGTTTTTCCCTAACAGGTTTTCCACGTAAAAAATATTGGTGTTATGTATGTTTCTAATGTGTTGATGATTTATTCTTTCATGGTTAATTACCAGATTTGAGAATAGGGTTAATAAGTTGAATAAGTTTTGAATTTTTGTGACAACTGATTCACTCCCCCTCTCAGTTGTCTGCCCTTGTGTTTCCAACATTATGTGCTTCTTAGATGAAGTGTCCTACTTTTGTTAGGTTTGTAGTAGAAATTTGTGCCTTGAAAATGTGAAAGAAGTTTTTGGAAGTTTTATTGGATATTCATGGAACATCTCTTCATGGTTCGCATGTCAATGATTGATCTCTTTAGTCTTCTAGGAAATTTATGGATATTTTTCTAACAAATTTGTGGATCTCTACCTCCTCTCTTCTTCTCATCACTGCCCCTGCCAAAAAGGTGGTGTCCTCAAAACCCTATCCTTGAGATCCTATCAAATTTGTGATAAGGATCACTTGCCCCTTGAGTTAAACCATCTTTGTCATGTTTTCAAGTTGAATGGGTACTCTAGTAAGCAAATATCTAGAGATTTCAACCATGCCAGGTCAAGTCTTTTTACCATTGCTAATCCTTCTTGTTTCTCTAATGTCCCTATCATTTCCCTTCCTCATATCGATGGTCTTGCTAAAAAAATCTCAAAAATCCTACATAAAAAAGGCCTTTTATGTGTGTTCAAACCATTCTCCTCCTTGAGAAATCATCTTCCCTCCCTTAAATACTTCAAGGACATCTTGCTTGACTCTGTAGTCTACGAGGTAGTCTGTTCATGTGGCATTCCTTATATCGATGAAAGGGACCACTCTTTTAGCACTAGAATTACAAAGCATTGTGCTAACATTAGACATGAACGGGTTCTCAAATCTTCTTTAACCGACCACTCCTCCTCTAGAAAACACAATATTTATTTGGAGGACACTCAAATCTTATTCAAATAGGATAACTTCTTTAAAAGTAAACTTATGGAAGCCATCTCAATCCTCAATCACCCCTCAAACCTTAATCGCGATGAGGGATGGAGGTTGATTTAACCATGGAATCCCTTGTTATCTAACCTAAGTTCCTACCATCTCCCTTCTTCTCGCTTGTTCCTAGATGCCTCCTCTCCTTGTCTGTCTCCTTCACCCCTGTAGTTTGTTGAGGAGTCTTGTCCCGCATGCCTATTCTTTTATGTCCTTAGTTGGCTCTCTTGGGTTCATTTTCTTTCATTGTAGTGCTACTTCCTCATTTTTTCCTTTCATTTTTTCTTTTTCATTGTTTTTGATCTTGATGTGCTCTTGGTTTTTTTATTCTAGTTGTGTTTTCTATTGGACATCTTGTTTCATTTTTTTGTTTTCTTTCCTTTATTTTTTATTGTGTTCCCTTTCCTCATCTGATTTTTCATTCCCTTGTTTGATTGTTTTTTTCTTCATGTGGTTTCCTTCCTTCCTCTTTTCATAGCTTATGATTTACAATTCTTCTTTATTTTCTTCTTTAATTAGTTTTCATAGTGTATGTCAATATATTTATTTATATTTATAAGTTCTTAGTTTATTTTTTGATTATTTATTTTGATTCACTTATATATATATATATATATATATATATATATATATATGTATGTATGTATGTATGTATGTATGTATGTATGTATGTATGTATGTATGTATGTATGTATGTATGTATGTATGTATGCATGTAAATATGTATGTATGTATGTATGTATATATATTGATATGTATATATGTATATATGTATATGTATATGTATATATATAGTTTATCCTCTTAGCAATTTTGTTTTGTTTATTTATTTCTAGCTTCGGTTGTTTATACATTTATGTATTGTATTTTCTTTTGATTTTTATATGTGTCATATATATATATATATATATATATATATATATATATTCTCTTTTTTTTGTTTTGTTTTTATATTTTTTCCTGTTCTATTCTTTCTTTGGTTTCTGTTATTTTACACACACACACACATATATGTATATATGTATATATATGCATGTATATAGTCTTTTCTGGTATTTCTTTTGATTTGTTTTTTATAGTTTATTTATTTATCTTTGTTTATATATTTAGCTTCTTATGGTTATATATATAGCTTCCTATATATATATATATACCTTTTTATATTCTATCTTTTTTTTTTATATATTTTTATTTCATATATATATATATATATATATATATATAGTTTTTTCTATTTTGTATCTTTTTTACTTTATTATATATACATACAGATTTTCTTTCTATTTCTTTTAGTTCATTTTATTTTGAGGTATTTTTTTTTCTTTTAATTTTTTTTATCTTTCTCTTATTGTTTTTTCTCCAAGTTGGTTATTTTGGTTGGCTTTTTTTACTTCCTTTTTTCCTATTTTCTTCCTCTTAAGTTTTATTTTTTCTTGGTTGCCTTGGCCCTCATGTGACCCTCCCTCTCTCTCCCTTGTCTTTTTCAAGTTGATCTTAGTCTACAACTTCTAATTTTTTCTCCTTGCTCTCAGCTCACATCCTAATGATGGATCATGAAGTGTTATCCAAAACATTGATATAAAAAATTTACACACAATCGAATCTAAAAATCACTTATCAAAAACATTATGGATTATGGAAACTTGATACCATTAAAGGCTTGTTATCTTTCTTGTGTTGCATGCTTGGGTGTCTTTAATAGCATATAAAGTTGTGTTAAGATGCATTTGGGTCCTCACCTATCTTTTTGAGAACATAATTGAGTAAATTCAGTTGAAGATGTGGTTTTGGGCCGACTGGTAATGTGATACACATTTATCTACACATTTCCTTATTGTTGACTTCCAGGTTGATGTGTGCCAGCATATGTGTTGTTTGGGATTACATTGAAACATGTAATAAGTTTTTATTTGGTCATATATATCTCCTAGATAGGACTAGATTATTTTTTATGGATGATTTGTTGAGATGATTGTTTGGATTTTATTTTCATGGACCTAATTGATGTTTTGAGATCTTGTGGAGTATATAAATGCAAGAAAATTTTAGTTGAAAGAAGTGTGATATTTATTGGATGTGCAAAGATGGAATGAAGCAATAAGCTATGAAAATAAAAGAGAAATGACCTTTAAAACATCAATAAGCAAAGTGTTGTGTTGACAAACGTTGTAACTCTAAATCTTCATGTATCTTGTTATCAAATAGTGAGTCTCTTCAGTAGGTACTTGTAATTTGTATCTTTCCCTAGGTTTGTATGCCTTAGTACTTCAATTCCTTTATATCTTTCCCTAAGGTTGTGTACCTTAGCCTGAAATTCCTTTCAGGAGTAGTGTGCTTCCTTAGGTATGATCCTTAATTGTAATTACATAAGCAGTGAGCTTCCTATATTGAGAGATTTCTCTGTGTGGTTTTTTCCTTCTTAGGTTTTACATGTAAATTTGGTGATATCTTGTGCATGTGTATTCATTTCCTTATCTTTCATTGATGTTGATTTATTTAAATGTTTGTAATCTAATTAAGGGTTGTTGATCTTATTAATAGTTTGAATTTGTATATTGAAGGGTTTAAGATCTGGAGGGTTTAAATTTTGATAGATATCAATTCACCCCCCTCTCAATATCCAGGTGTATTCAACAATTGGTATTATAGCCAAGATCCTTTAAAGAAGCTTAACTTCTTGAGGAAGGGTCCAGGATGGTACATGATGGAGCTTACAAAGGTCCTAGGTGATGGGACAAATTACACTTTTTGAAACTAAGAATGGAAGGCCATCTAAACTCTTTAGGGTTTGGTGTTTGGAAATATATTCAGGATGGTTATACTACTCCTATTAATACTCCAATAAATCTAGATAATATTAGGCTATATGAGAATAATTCAAAAACTATGAATGCTATCATGTGTGGGTTAACTGATTCAAAACATCTAAAGGAGATGAGTTAAAATTATGTGAAGGATGTTTGGGAAAAGATGAGGAACATTTATGAAGGAGACAATAAAGTGAAGCAATCCAAGATGCAAATCTTAAAGACTAGATAGAAGTTTTAGAAGGGGTTTCTATTCCAAGGAAAGTAATTTCTCCTTAGAAAATGAGAATAATGATTGAAATGATGAAACCCTATTCATGGTTATGAAAGGAAAAAATGGTAATATTGAAAAATGTAAGAAGTCTATTACTTTGTAGACAGACAAAGTTAATGAAAGTTCAATGGTTGTGTGGATTTCCTTTCATGCAAAGGAAGAAGAAAAATCTTGGGTGATTCACAATGGTTTATCTAACCAAATGACTGGTGACAAAAGAATATTCATTATTCTTAAGAAATTAAATGGTAGAGATGTTAAGTTTGGTGTTGTAGAAGAGGTGCTATAATAATTGATGGAAAGAACAAGACTAGGGATGTCCTCTATGTCAAAGCACTAAGGCATAATCTTCTTAAGGTCAATCGAATGAATAGCCAAGGATATAACCTTACATTTCATGCTAAAGGAAGTGAGATCAAGAAGGAAGGATTTGGAAGATTAGTTGCATAAGGAACTAGGACAAATGGAAATTTCTATCATCTAAAGGAGGAAAATGGAAGAATATTCATATTGGATCAATTTGGTGAGTGTTGGTTGTGTCACAATAGAATGCAACAAACAAAGTTTGACAATATGGTACAAAGATCATCTCTAGTCATGTAGTGAGAGATATTCCTAAGATAAGTAAGCCTGAAAATACATCATGCAAGGAGTGTAAAATGGGAATGCAAACATTTAGACAAGTTTCAAGAGCAAGGGGTGCTTTCCTACAACACCATTGGAGCTGATTCACACTAACCTATGTGGACCTACAAGAAAAAGGAGTCAACAAGGTGAAAGGTATTTCATGTTGATTATTTATAATTATTCTAGAATGACCTCAGATACACTTTTAAGAGATAAATCAAAAGCTTTTGATAAGTTCAAAATCTTCAAATAAAAATTTAATAATGAAACATGGATGCTAAGATAAAATTCTTATGGTCAGATAGAGGAGATGAAATTACTTCAAATGAATTTGAAAGGTTTTATGAAACTCATGGTAGTAGGATATATATGTATGATCCTAGGACCCCTCAATAGAATGGGGTAGTGGAGAGGAAGAATGGGACTATCCAAGAGATGGATAGGGCTATGTTGAAAGATATTGATCTGCCTAATACGCATTAGAAGGAACTGGTTCACAATGTTGTCTTTTTTCTTAATAGACTGTAGTTGAGGGTCAATAGCACTAAGATCCTTTATGAGTTGTGGTATGGAATGCCTATTAATATTAGATACTTCAAGACCCTTGACAAAAAATGCTACATCAAAAGAGATGAAGAAGACCTTGGAAAGTCTGATTCAAGGTGTGATGAAGGAATCATTATTGGATAATCAACTAGGAGCAAAGCCTATAGATGGTACAACAAGAGATAAGGAAAGATGATTGAAATCATAAATAATAAAGTGGATGAAGATTTGTGTTAGATCTCACAAGAACTAGTGGTTTGTGGATCTGATATGTCTCCCTATTTTGAAGAAGAAGAAGAAGAGAAAGAAGAGAAGAAACAAGAATAGAAAAAAAGTTCCTAAGACTCCAAAAAAATATGTTTAGAAGAACCATTATGTAGATCAAATTATTAGAGATAAGAATGAAGGTGTATTGACTAGGAGAACATTTATAAATAAAGTTAGCAAGTGAATTTATGTTTATTGTGAATGTTAGAGCCCAATAACTTTGTCAATGCTAGCAAAGATAATGGTTAGATAAAGGTAATGGAAGTGGAACTAAACTAGATAGAAAAGAATAATAAATGGGAATTGGTTCCTAGACTAGTTGATAAGAATGTGATAGGAATGAAGTGGGTGTTTTGAAACAATTTGAATGTAGAAGGTGAAGTTGTGAGAAAAAAATTGGGATTGGTATATAAAGGTTATTTACACGTTGAAGGTATTGATTTTGAGGAGAGTTTTGCTCTAGTAGCCAGAATGGAGGCAAACAAGATGTTTCTTACTTTTTTTACTCACATTAATTTCAAAGTCTATCAGATGGATGTCAAGTCTACTTTATTGAATGGTGATTTAAAGGAAGAGGTATATATTGAGCAACTAGATGGTTTCTAGTTATCAGAAGATCTGGATATGGTGTGCAAATTCAAAAACCTTTTTATGGAGTCAATAAAGCTCCCAGAGTTTGGTATGCTTTGTTGGATAAGTACTTATTTCAGTAAGATTTCAAGAAAGGCACTATAGATAGTAATCTTTACATTAAGGTACATGAAGACAAGATTTTGATTGTGGTGGTATATGTTGATAAAATCAACTTTGGTGGAGATGAGGATATGTGTAAGAGGTTGCATAAGTAATGTAGAAAGAGTTTGAAATGTCTATGATTGGTGATTTGTCTTTCTTCCTTGTGCTTCAAATTGTTCAGCTCAATGATTGCATCTTTATTTCTCAGGAAAATTATGTTAGAGAGATGTTGAAGAAGTTTGGCATGGAGCATTCCAAACCAGTAAGTACTCCTATTGTCACTAGTTTTCACTTGAGCAAGACTGATGAGCCTCCTCGGGTTGATCAAAAAAATTATATGTCTATGATTAAAGGATTTCTAGACCTAATATTACTCATATAGTATGTTTGGTTGCAAGATATCAAGCTAATCCTAAGAAAACTCATGAGAAAGTAGTGAAAGGAATATTAAAATACTTAATGGTAACTTTTGATTATGGTTTTTGATATAAGAAGGATGATAACTTTTCTTTGAGTGCTTATTATAATGTTGATTGGACACAATGAGTGGATGACTAGAGAAGTACTAGTGGAAGTGCATTTTTCTTGGGAGACCGATTAGTCTCTTCATTCAGTAAAAGGTGGGACTTTCCTTATCCAAAATAGAAGTTGAGTATATTGTTGCAACATCTTTCTATTGGAAGCTTGACTTGTTTGTGTTTTTTTTGTGTGTTTTCATTGATTTCAACCCCTTGTATGAAGAGAGTGTCGGAATGCTACTGGTGTTGATGGTGTTATCCCATAGCATTGTAGTTGTTGCTATTGATGTCAACACAATGTAGCTAGTGTTGTCACTGATGTCTTTAGTATAGTTGCAAAACTTGTGCTTGGAGAGATAGTTGGATGTGTTATAGTTGATGAGATGTGTTGCATATGCTGTAGATGTGTTTTAGAGATGCCAATAGTGTTGATGCAATTGGTTCACTTGGTTTCCAAGAGTTTTTGAGAAAATTTGAATAAAAGAGAGTTTAGTGTGATAGCACAGTGTTCAATGTTTTGTTCCACATTTATTCATAGTTAAAGATATTCCCATGCAATTTGGAAGGTAGAGGGCCTAGATTTCTACTTATATTTAAAATCATAACAACCCTTAATCTACAAACCACCCGTCAAAAAAAATTGTAGCAGGTATTTTTCAAGAATCTTCAACTACTATTAAAATGGCAATACCCCTTAATCTAGTTCTTTCAATACAAATTTCTTCACATAGTTTAGCATTGGGAGAAATAACTAATTTTTTGGGGTATTTGAAGGAACACTGACCTTGTTCTCCACCATCAACATTGACCCCCAACCCTCCATTGTTAGATACAATAAAAAAATTTGTGTCCACCTAAGTGTTAGATTTTGTTTCACCACAACATATCAGACATTTGACCTATAATAGTCATTATTACCATTCATAGTCTTTGTTCCAATTGTAGGTGCATCAAGGGATTTTGTACCCCCATCCATTAAAGCCCACTAAATATGAATTAACAATCACAAATGAAAACATATATGCAACGACATGTAAACAAGACCCAGACAAGAAAATGTAGTACTAGAGCCACCACACATTAAAAAAGGAAATAAATTAGGATAAAAATGATGAGTGTATAAGGGCCTAATTAATAATTGCAAAATATTGTGGGGGAGGGCTCTACCTCCCACACTACGCTACCTGAAGAAACCCTTGTTGGCCACCATGGACACCCTCTCTGCTTCAATGTCTCAAGAGAATAACATTTTAGATCATGTTTTATATTTATGATAGGACAAATTATCAATATGAAATACTCCAATGTATATACATTGCTATCTCAATAGTTGGACACATAAGAATAAAAAATTTCACGCTGACAACAATACTTGTTTAAATGAGCATCTTATTTTGTAAATAACACACATATAGCGGATAATTATGATATTTTATTTGAGAAAAAACAACATTTATTTCACTTGTTAATGAATGTATTTATGTTATTTTTAAATAGCATTCATAGGTTCACATGTGTTCAAGAATGGGTCTATCTTGATCAAAATTTGATCATTTTTTATTTACATGTGAACTATTTATTTATAATTTTAATATAAATATGTGACATTACTAAATATTATAGGCACTAACTTCACCCTAACCCTATTCATAATGTTAACCCCAATCCTAACACTAACCTAACCCTAATTCTAACCCTAACCCTAACCCTAATAATTTTTTCTTCCATGTTGCACTACGAATGCTACTAGCATATATATATTTTTAATAATATATATAAAAACACCAAGAGATATCCTTCTCAAGATGTTTCTCTGGATATTATTAAAAATATATATATACTAACATAAATATGTGACAATACTAAATATTATAAATACAAGTGATATAAGAACAATTGAACCCTATACAACTATGACCTCTCTCCTTATATTACACCATTTGAAGCTTAACTTAAACATCACAGGTATTTACAGTCAAATAGTAGTGAGAGATTAATTCTTTGAAAGTGGAGAAATATTACTTTATCTAACTACCAGGACATAAAGACTCTGGCGACCCATTCAATATCTACCAACTGTTGCCTCCGGCAACCCATAAAGACTCTCGCGACCCATTCAAATTCTACTTATTGTTGCCTCTAGATTTAAAAAAACATGTGTCGATTCAATTTGAACATCGTCATCCCATGTATGCCAGGAAAAATCAATTCATGCGTATTTGGTTTCAGAACTTTCTACTTACATAGATTGGCGTTGATGTGAGTGGGAAACCCCTACTTACCCTAAATCTGACATTTATAATTTATGCAGTTCCATTCGAAAGTTTTTTCATGAAACCCCCACTTGCCCTAAATCTAACGTCTATAATATCTAGTTCCATTTGACAGTTTTTTCTTTCCATATACAATTTCTAAAGGAGTTAAATTGCCATGATGGCAAAGGGGAATAAAATATAAATTAAATTTTGCTTACTATTTTCTTGATATAATTGTATTACAAATTTGGATGCATATGTGAAGATCAAATTTGAGTCAAAATTAGAGGACTTAATGCACAAAAAATTAATTAATCTTAAACATAAATGAGATACATACTTTCAATTAGAGTACAAATGGAAACTAAATAGTAATGTAAATGTAAGGAAACAAGAACATTATACCTCCATTTGACCTTCTTGATGTGCTCCAATGTTGAGTGAATGTATTGTCATATTATATGTATTGTCATTTGGTTAAGTTTCCTTAAATAGAATTTCATGTTTGGACATGAATGGTGGACACTAAAAGATGGAATCAAAATTTGGTTTGCTTTATATGGGTGTGCATCCAATTCTGTTGACAATTGACAAGAGATTGTAAAGAGAATTTTTTTATAGAATGAAATAAGATGCAAGCAAGTATGAAGAGATGGATAATGCAAGTGGAGGAAATATATTAATTTTGAAATAAAGGGTTAATATTTCTCAATGTTGCATGCTCACGCATGCATGAGCAAGGAATGGCGACAAGTTTTTTAAGAAGGCATGCATGAAGGTAGAGATCCTACATTTCTCCTTATATTTAAAAAGGATGGTGTACGTAATGGAACAAGTTCTTTTCTATTTTAATGACATGGTTTTCAATTTTCAATTAGAAAAAATATTATAAGTTGATCAATTAGCCTAAGAAATTAAATAAGTGTAGTAACAAAAAGAGTAGCCTTTTCCTTGCTTGATCTAATAATTGACATTAAAGCTGAACCAATGGTGTCTTGGAGTGGTATTGTAATGTTTTGTATACATTCACACTATTCTAGGACCTTTATTTGACTAAAATGTGCCTTAATTGGTCCTTTGCAAAGGTGTTGTAAAGTGTTGTAACACACTTTCACACTTTTCTAGGACTTGTTTGCTTAATTAAGTCTAATGGGCCCCTTTTCAATAAAAATGCACATAATGTGTACCTTGTTTAAGTGTTCTAAAGTGTTTTAAAGCACTTTCACATTTATCTAGGTGGTCCTCATTCATTGTGGTTAATTGGAGTTATTAACCACCCTTTTAGGCCTTAATTTGGACACCTCTAGAGGATCTTTCCCAAAAATCATAAATTAAATAACAAATTATTTCATTGGGAAAAGTTTGGTCCTGGTAAGCTGAGCCAGGACCCATTTTCCCTTGATAGTGAATGACTCCTCCCTTAACATGACCCTCTTTTCTCAGTTCATTTAGAATGGGTTTTTGGCCTTCTTTCATCTACCAAAAGCTTGGTCTTAGAAACTTAGCCAGGACCCGTTCGCCTTTGGTGGCGAATGGGAGGATGGCGAATGGGTCCTCCCTTAATGAGACCCTAATTTTTGAATTTCATTTAGGTAGAAATTTAATTATCTTTCTTTCTAGATATTGTGTTGTCCTTAGTTCTTTTAATTTCAGGGTTAATCTCCTAATTTACTATAAATAAGGGGTTAATTCACATTATTTCACTTAATGTTTTCAAGAGATCATCCTAATACTTCACAAGAGCATTATAAAGCATTTCAAAGACATTCATAAGGTATTTCAAGGAAGATTTCAAGTGTTTATTCAAGCAGTTCAAAGTCATATAATCATTTCAATGGTTTAATGCATGCATGTGTGTTGAGCTAAGAATTTAATGTTGCATTGAGGATCCATTTTCAAGCATCATTTTACATCCGATATCTACATTCTTCATAGCCACTACATATCAATATGCATATTTACTTCACAAGACAACATCCAAGGTGATATCACTTGCATATTTCATGTTTCATGCTTCATTTCATTCACTTCATCATTTGGTTTAATTACCTACAAGGGGTTTGACTGAGGCAAACCCCCATTCACTAACAGATCAAAAAAAAAATCTAAATCCGTTGAGTGTGTTATTGTAGATTTACAGGTTGAAGATAAAGTTAATCAAGATTTGGAGCAAATTTGTCAAAGTTGTCAAAGTTACAAAAGTTGTCATTCAAAGTGCAAGATCACGGAAAGACCTCTATAGAATTGAATATTAACCTCCAAAACTTGATAATAGGGATTTCAAGAGTGCAGAAATCAAGGTATAGGAACCTAAAATTAGTTTTTTGAAACCCTAAAAGGACCCATTCACCATTGAAGGTGAATGAGTCCTCTATGGTCTAAAAACAAGTTTTCAACAAGGTATGCACCATTCTAAGCTCTAAAAACTCCCCTCATAGTTTTTGTAATAGTTAGGGTTAGTTTTAATTGTTATTTGCATCTTTTGGCTCTCATATTTGACTATTTTAATAAGAAAAAGACTTAGTGGTTTATCATCTTATTCATTCATGGTGGTAAACCCTAATTTTTCTATTAAATATTTTGGTGAACCTGACTCATTCATCATTGCAATATTTTTGTTTTTAGAGTCTCTCATTACACATTAAGTTAAAATATTGCATTTATTGCATTTAGATTTGTATTGGATTAGGGTTTCATCTTTTGCATTGAAATCTTGCATATCATATAAGGTTTAGATTTGCATTGTTTTGCACTTCTTAAATCTAAAAATTATAAAAACCAATCAGTCATTTTTCTTCTCATTTAGAACTCATTTAATTGCATTTGAAAATCAAAAAAAAATTGCATTTCAACCTAGGTATTGTATTTTGATGCAAGAGCATCTAGTGGTGTAAGTGCAATCTTGCATCACCCAAAAAAATATGTTTCCTTTATGTTTCCTTTTGTTAGCTTTTTGTAGATGTTTTTTGCATTTTTGGATACCCTTTTCGTCGAATAAGAATTCCCAACTTTAAAAATTGTATTTATACTTTTTTTGGTCAATTTCTATTTTTAGAATTTTTGAGTTTCAAGGCGCGAGGAGACAAAAATTTATGGGAAGCTTCAGCATAGAAAAATAAGCACCTTGGTGAAAGAATCGGGCCAAGATCATTCCCAGTTTGAAAGTTATTCAAGTTTAAGTTTCCCAATATTGCCCTAAAAAATCTTCTAATTCCAGTTTGAGGCACTAAATGGTCTCGTATAGGAATAGAAATTTTTAAAACCAGCTTGAAGCTAGTTCTTAGCACGTTCTACACTCCGATACCTTTCCAACGGTTCAAACGGTTTATCAAATGGAGTCTCAAATCAAAAGTTATGGCTTTCGAAAGTTGGTCATTTTTTTGGAAAATTGCCAATTTTTGAATTGTGACTCAATTTATGAATTTCAATTTTCAATTTTTCGTGCCCAACCACTTAAATTCAAATTTCAAATTATATTTTTAAATCCAATCCAGAAAAAGGCTATTTAGGACTCATTTTTTTAAATTATGAGGTATTGGGAAAAAGGAGAAAGATTGTATTGGGGAAAGGGGGTTTTGCTTTTTAGTAATAGTAAAGTTGCATGTATTGTAACCTATGAGGATTCAATCCTCTGGAATGTAATTTCTCTATAATGAGAACATATTTCTCATAAATAAATCATAATTCTATTTTTCTTCTATTGTATGCTTTTCTGAATCTCGGGTCTTGACTTTCATCACATTTCATCTTTTGATTGCATTTTTGAATTGAATTTCTAGAAAATCTAAAGCTACACTTCACTGTCTACAAGCTAGAACTGAAAGATATATCTAAGAACTTGCAAATAATTAAAAAATATTTTAAGAATACCTAACTAGGACCCATTCACCTTTACTGGTGAATAAGTCCCTGATTAGGTCTGGCCTAATGCTTCTGGCATATGAAAAGGCATTAAAATTGACTTTGAATTCCATAGAAAAATCCTAGGAAAACCTAACCAAGACCCATTTTCCCTTACTAGAGAATGAGTCTTGTTAGCTATAGATCTACAATTTTAGGACATTAAAACCTTAGTTTTTAGCTTCTCTTTGGTGCAATTATCTTTCAGTTTCAGTTTCCTGATTTGTTGTTTCATCAATTTCATTACATTTAGACTAAATTACTCCATTTTAATGCATTGTTAAAAGTTCAAAATTGCATCAAAGAATTTCATTTTCATCTTATTGCATTGTTAATCAGTAAATTACCATTTTTAGGTCTAAAAATTTGAAAATGGAGAATTGTCTAGGCAATGTGTGGAAGTCCTTGTTCTCTTTGGTTAATGTTTCAAATTATGTTTTTGGAAATGACCCTAATGACATTGAACTCACTTATTCTCAGACGACTCTCCTAATGCATGTCCTCCTCTTGATGTTGACATCATTGGAGAAGATTATGCCAACATGAATGAATTCATAAATGATTTCGTTAACATCCTTAAGTCCAATGCATCCTTTTATTCTTCAATGAAACAACCAAAGCAACTTGAAATATTTGACCTTTTACATCTTGAAACTGAGTCACAAGTTAAACCTAAGTTCCCTACCATATGTGAACCTAGCACCTATAAACAAGGAAACATTCAACCATCCTATGTCAACAAATTGACCAACACATCAATCAACGTTGAAGAAATATATGGCAAAGGATTCACGATCTTACACAAACAAGGATGTGATACAACAAGTGAACATAAAATTAATTAACTCCTAGAGCCAATATCAACTAAAGAAACCAAAGGGATAGGATATCAAGACCCCCCTCACAACATAAGTGCTCCTAAAGAATACCTATGGCTTTGTAGGGATGGTATGGTAGTCTTAGATCCTCCTCCTCCTGATATAAATGTCCTCCTTCCTAAAGAGCAACCCATACCTCCTAAGGATAAGGATAACAAAGACAAGATCATGTCCAGACCTCCTCCCCTAGTCCCATCTAGAGAGGTTGGTGAATCTAGTAAGCACAAGAGGCCCTACAAGCTATAGAAACTAAAGTTCCCTCTTTTGCCACCTGAAAGTGAAAGGAAACTACAACTGCTTCTAAAAAACGAACTTATAATGTTCATTACCACCAATGAAAAACAAGCTAATACTATATCCTAAAGGTGTAAATGTTCAACATTTTCGATACCATAGAGCTCTTGGACATAGTTTTGATGATTGTCATGCATTCAAATTAGTATTGAGAAATTTTCACTTCAATGGAAATTATTGCCACTGAGTGATCACATAACATACCCTCCTAGCTCCTTGCCATGTAATAGTTGTATTTCATCTTAAAACACTCTCACTATTACATGTTTTACACTTATTGCAAATCATTTTCTCTAATGCAAGGAGCTCATTTTTGTCACCTAATTCGACTCATTCTTGTCTTGCACAAAGTTGGGGAAAAAATTTTGTAGTCATGTCCTAGTAATGCATTGTCATTGTCCCTTCAGCTAGTTTCCCACCTTCTGCTTATACCGTTCAAAATTGGGAGGTGGACAAACTGCTTTAGGTTAACTTGCTTGTGCCTTACTAGTCTTTTTCTTTTTCTTTTTTTTTTGTGATTACATGTGCATACTGTGATCCCCCATGACATTTCATTTGATGTTCCTCTCTCTTTTGTGCATTCTTCTCTGTCATAATTTTCTTTTTCATTTTTCTTGTGTTTTCCTTGTGGGGATGATGCAAGGCATCAAGACATTCATGTTTCATCAATGTTGACTCAGAAGGCTTTTTTTCTTTGTTTTCACTTTCTTTTTGTCATTGTTCCAGTTCTATGAGTATTTTTGGAATGATGACAGTTCCATGCTATATGACAATATTGTAGCATAGACATATTGACCCCAAATCCATGGATCCCTTCTGTGTTTGTGGGGGCAACCCTTCCTTACTATTTAATGTTGTTGCTTACTTCAAAAACATATGACTTGGCATAGGGTTTTCCAAGGAAAGCTCCCATGTCTTAGGATCAAAACATTTGGCTACTTTAAAGAAATTGCTCATAACAATGGTGTAGCAACCGCTTTAAAGTGGGGGCATACATCAATGAAATATTTTGGAAAAATTTCATGGTGTGTTTTTTATTTCTTCTCATCATGTGTCCTCTTCTTGGTGGTGTCATTGCGTTTTATGTCATCCAAGAGTGTACGATCTACTGTCATGGCATGATGCAAATGAGGAATCCCATGGGTGACGATCTGACACTTTTGACTTGTCCTCTCTTGGAGACATTAGGCACAATGCTCCCTAAGAGGAATACCATTACACGTACAAAGAAAAATCCCCTTTAATAAATTTTTTACATGACATTCAAAATCATTTACAAAATAACTTTCATTGTGGTGCCTCATCAAAAAATTTAGGAGGATGACTTCGATATGGTATGGGAGGCTAATATGATTCTCTCATTTTCCACCTCATTGGGATAACTCACCTATGGACAGACTAAGGTTCCACTACCCTAGAGTGAGCACACACATATTTTGGGACAACTCACCTAGTGGAAAGATTGAGATTCCACTACCCCATAGTGAGAAGCATTTTTTATGGACAAACAACCATCGCCTCAAATCACGTTGAATTGATTGTGCTTGATCCTTCTTCTTTTTTCTTGTATTTTGATAGGGTATGATTTTTTATCTTTGTTATTGCTGCATAATTAAGTGCCTTGGATGTCTACTTTAGTGTGAGTATGACATGGGATCATCATCTCACTAAAGTCAGGGAAAAATGTAGTAAAGGAAAAAGTAGCCTTTTCCTTGCTTGATTTGATAATTGACATTAAAGCTAAATCAATGGTGTCTTGGAGTGGTGTTGTAATGTTTTATACACATTCACACTATTCTAGGACCTTTATTTGACTAAAACATGCCTTAATTGGTCCTTTTCAAAGGTTTTGTAAAGTGTTGTAACACACTTTCATGCTTTTCTAGGACTTATTTTCTTAATTAAGCCTAATGGTCCCCTTTTCAATAAAAATGCACATAATGTGTGCCTTGTTTAAGTATTGTAAAGTGTTTTAAAGAAATTTCACATTTATCTAGGTGGTCCTCATTCATTATGGTTAATTGTAGTTATTAACCCCCATTTTAGGCCTTAATTTTGACACCTCCTAAGGATCTTTCCCAACAATTATAAATTAAATAACAAATTATTTGATTGGGAAAATTTTGGTCATGGTAAGTTGAGCCAAGAACCATTCACCCTTCCTTAATAGGACCCCCCTTTCTCAGTTGATTTGGAATGGGTTTTTTTCCTTCTTTCAGCTTGCCGAAGCTTGGTCCTGGCAACTTAGCCAGGACCCATTCATCTTTGGTGGAAAATGGGTCCTCCCTTAATGACATCCTAATTTTTGAATTTCATTTTGGCGGGAATTTAATTATCTTTCTTTCTAGATATGGTGTCAACCTTAGTTCTTTGAATTTTAGGGTTAATCTCCTAATTTAGTATAAATAAGGGGTTAATTCATATTGTTTCACCTAATATTTTCAAGAGAGCATCCTAATACTTCACAAGAGCATTATAGAGAATTTCAAAGGAATTCATAATGAATTTCAAGGCAAATTTTAAGTGTTTATTGGATCAGTTCAAAGTCATATCATCATTTCAAGGGTTTAATGCATGCATGTGTGTAGACATAAGAAGTTAATGTTGCATTGAAGATCCATTTACAAGCATAATTTTACATCCAATATCTACATTCTTCATGGCCACTACATATTAGTATGTTGATTGGCTTCATAAGACAACATCTAGGATTATATCACTTGCATATTTCATGTTTCATGCTTCATTTTATCATTTGATTTAATTACCTACAAGGGGTTTGATTGAGTCAAACCCCCATTCACTAGCAAATCAACAAGTTTTTTTTGCCCATGTTGAGTTTGTTATTGTAGATTTACAAGTTGAAGATCAATTTGAGCAAGATTTGGATCAAAGTTGCAAAAGTTGTCATTCAAAGTGCAAGATCACATAAATTGCTCTACATAATTGAATATTGACTTCCAAAACTTGATAAAAAGGATTTCAAGAATCATGGTACAAGATCCTGAAATCAGTTTTCCGAAACCGTAAAAGGACCCATTTGTCACTGAAGGAGAAATGAGTCCTCTATAGCTCAAAAACAACTTTCTGGCCAGGTACATAACTTTTTATGCTCTAAAAACATCCCCCATAGTTGCTATATTAGTTAGGTTGCATTTATGGTTGTTATTAGCATCTTATTTTGCATAATTTGAGGTGTTTAGGGCCTTGAAAAATAAGTGATCCATCACATTGTTCATACATTGGGTGGATCCTATTTTCACCCTATACAAGTATGTGTTAGTTAATTTATTAGTTAGAGGTAATGGGGACTAAGGTTAATTAATGAAGTTGATTTAATTAATAAACATTAGTGATGTGAATGAAATTAATTATGGCATTGATCAATCTAATTAACCGTGACAAACTTTATTGACTAAGTTACTTGAAATAATCAATTGTGCCATTAAATTTGTTGAATTAATGTATTTGTGAAACAAAATAGTTAGCTTGGGGATAATTAGCCAAATTAATTAAATAATAATTTATCTAATTAATTTACAAAAAATAATGTGAACTTAAATCAAAGTGGATTTCAGGATCTTACATTTTTACTTTCTTTTATATGGGCACCAGGTTCCCCTAGCAGCTTAAAGAAAAATATTTTAAATAAAAATTAAATAGTTATAATTAGGTTATTATAGCCACTAAGAAGACTTACGATGAGAAATATAGTAGTGATGCCGCATAAAAAAGTGTTGACAATGTACAAAAGGGTTTTGGTGGTCTTGAAAACTCAACCATAAGGATTGGTAGGGTGGTGAAAGAAAAAACCAAAAGTAAAAGAAAAAATGGGAGGGAAAAGTTAGGATTTTAGTTAAAATAGGAGAACAAAAGAAAAAAAATGGGAAAAGAGCTCTTTCTTACATTTTATAAAGAGAGAATAGGAGCTCTAGAGAGAAGAGGGGAGAGGGAGGAGTATTGGGTAGAGCATCAAAATGAATGCATCCAAAGTGTCTAAAACCTACAATATAATGACCAATGATAAGTGTTCTTCCCTAGTGATATTTATATTAGTTTAATTTTTTTTTTATATATTTTAGGTTAGGGTATAGGGTTATTTATATTATACATGTAGCATCTATGCATGCTAGAATAAAAAAACTAGTATGGTTTGTTTGAAGATGGGAAGAGTATTATGTAGGAATTTGTTTAATAAATGTTTAGTTGTAACATTTGTATGTCACTTGCCAAAGAAAGGGAGTATCGTTTCTACACAAGTGTCAAGCATTTATAGAACCTACACAATTGCTACACTATTACCATATTTGAATTGTACTAATGTAAGAAATAGGGGAGATTCTTATTGAAACAAAGAAAAATAGGGTGGGGGTTCCAAGACGGATTAACCAAATGGATGTAACCTATTTTCCTTAGTGTTTCGTTCAATTATGAGGGTAATCCTGGATAAATGAGAATATGAAATCAAACCTAACCAATATGCCAATCAAAAGGAAGGTTTTAAGATGGTCAAATGATGTGTACCTATTGCAAAAAGTGCTTTTTTAGGCCTCATTGAGGACTCATTCGCCCAATGGCAAATGGGTCTTGGCTAGGGTTCTGGAAAATCAATTTTTGGGTTCTATTCTTTAATGTTTACACTCCTAGATCCTAGTCGGTGACTACTAGAAACCAGAAAATAAATGTTGTAGATCAGTTTCTGAGATCTTGCAAGAAAGGTGACAACTTTGACAACTTTTTCTTTCCAATAGATCTTCAACCTAAAACCTACAATCACACATCAAAGTAGAAGAAAAATGTTTTTTGTTAGGGAATAGGGGTTTTCCTTTGTCAAACCCAATTTTGGTAATTAAACCTTGAAATAAACTAATGCATAAAGGAATGATGAATCAATAAACAATGTGTAGCAACTCACCGAACCTCAATTGAAACCTTGGAGTATAAATTTGCAATCTTGCATGAAGTGGCCTCAATGGATATAGATCTTGATCACAATACTTGATATGTAACAATGCTTGAATAGGATCTCCAATGCTACATCAACACATTAGCTCAACAACATGCATGATGCACTAAATATTTGACAAAAGTTGATATCAGATATAGGATTTTAAATCACTAAAATACTGCCAAAAACATATCCCAAGGGGGTAGTACTAGGTCTAAGTGAGGACCAATTCACCATGTAGTGAATGGGTCCTAGTTCACTTAGTTAGGACACACTTCAGAGATTGTCCAATGTTATACAAAAATAGGGTCCTAAGACCTAGTGAGGACACATTCACCAGTTGGCGAATGGGACCTAGGTCACTAACCTTAGACACACCTTTAAAAATTCAATGTTGTGTAATATCATTTATGAATTTTGAGATTTGTTCCTCAAAATCTACAATTAATTAGGCTTTGATTTTAATTAAAGGGGAAAATTAAGGTCAAATTAACCTCAATAAATTAATAATGCCCTAGATTAGTGTGAAAGTGTAAAAATACACTTTACAACACACTAAATAAGGCACCATTAAGTTCATTTTATTAAGAAGGGCCCTAAATTTAATGTAAATGTATAAAACACATTACAACACTAAATCAAGGCATAATTAAGTTCATTTTACTATTAATTATTCCCAAATTAAGTGTGAAAAAGGGATAATGTTTTTGATACTACATTTTTCCCCCACTTTAGTGAGAGTATGAACCTATGTCATAATCACACTAAATTAGATATTCAAGACACTTATGTATGCAACTGTGACAAATATACACAATAATACAACATCAAAGATTGAGAAGAAAAGGGAGGTGGATGAAGCCTCAATTGTCCCACGTGATGTGGAACACATCTAAACTGTTTGTCAGATAAAAGGGGGGATCAAGCTTCAACTTTCCAATGTGATGTGGAACACATCTTAGTTGTTTTCCCAAGAATTTTCATAAGTAGGACTCTATGTCCACTACGCAAATTACATGCACACTCACTCTGAGGTAGTGTACCCTCAAGCCGTCCACTAGGTGAGTATCACTCAGGAAGGTGGCTTAGTGAAAAATTCATGCCTATGTGTCAACTCTCATTGTACTTACCATAGTAAAGCTATCCCTCTAATAACTCTAATAGGGAAGCACTCACATTCCTATCTCTATGCACATGGAAAGGCTCCATAGGAAAGTAAGGTGTGTTATGCTACATGACCTTGAATCAGGGTTTCGAGCTACATAAAGTTAGCAAGTTGTGTTATGCCAAATACTTATTAACATTAATGTATATAAGTTTTTTTTCAAAGGGATATTGCTTCATTTGTCTAAGATCTTCTTCTTAGGGAACTTCATTCCTAATGTCTCTAAGAAAGGAAAATTCAAGAGTAAAGGTTTCATAGCTTAGGGAATGTACTTTGTCGCATCACCACTAAGGGGAAATTTGTATAGTAAGAAATATCACACTCTTGGAGGACATCAAACCCAATGACACCACCAAGAAAAAGACACATCATAAGAAAAATAAAATCACACCATGAAACATGCAAAATATCAAAAGATATCATGGATGTATGCCCCCACTTTAAAGTAGTTGCTAACACCATTGCTATGAGAAATTTCTTTAAAGTATCCAATGTTTACTCCTAAGACATGAGATTTCTCCTTGGAAAACCCTATGCCAAGTCATATGTTTCCAAAATAAAGCTATATCATGAAAAAGGAGGGAAGGGGTTGCCCCTAGAAATACATAAGGGATCTATGGACTCAAGGTTAGTATATTTGTGCTACATTGTTGTCATAGAGATTGGAAATATCATTATTCCCCAAATACTCATAGAATTGGAAGAATAACACATAGAGAGCAAAAATAAAGAAAAATCCTTCCGGGTCAACATGAAAGAGACCTAAATGCCTTGACGCCTTGCGTCATCCTTAAAAGGAAAATACAAGACAAACAAAAAAGTATTTAAAGTTTTACGACATCGAGAAGAATGTAGGTATGTAATGCCCTGCCATGTAACCTTGAAGATTTTTGCAAACATAACAAAAGTGTAGTAATTTGTTTTTTTTAAATGTAATATTAACATGTGATATTAACAACACTAGTTCAAACAATCTCTAAGATACACAACAAGGTATTACATTCAAATTCCACTTTACCAAAGTTATTTAACCATAGCATATAAATTAACTCATAATTTAAGATCATACATTCAAAAACATTAAAATACATCACATAAGATATAAAGTACAACAACGAATCATACTTATGTTGCATTCAATATAATAATTAAAGTACTTATTTCCAAATGAGGTAGATCATACATAAGTGTTACAATTACAAGTTACAAGAATTATCCTCGAACACAACTGAGGAGTGATACATAAACAAGGTATCCAACTAATACAAAAGAGACATAAGAGAAAGTACAAATCCACTGGTACATGCGAGCTCTCCAATCAGGAAGTACCCACCCTCATGAACAAGAATTGGGGACCCAATGGTGTAAGGTGCATGTTCCACCCAACCAAGTGGTCCCCGTAGGCCCACCCCCTGTGCTAGGAGATAGTAAAAAGGTTCCCTAAACAAAATTGACAACCACTAGACACAGGAAAACTCAAGACTAAACAATACAAGCACAAGACACAACGTAATTGTTACATTGCTTCTAGAATAAGAAAATAAAGTACATCCACTTGTACAAGACAACTAACTGTTGTCATAGGAAGAGTGTCACACATAATTTGCTATGGGTTACCCTAGCACAACCTTTCTAGGCTACCAGACCCCCATCTTGGGTTGCCTTGGCTGCCTCTACCTACTGTCGGACCCCCATACAAACTATGCTTCTCATCTCACCTCAAGCCTAAACAAGCACATGAGTCATGAGAGAACATACATTATCTTAATTAATGTGATAGTTCCCCATTAATTCTTTTATGTTATCACTTGATTAAACCCTATGTGAGTTACCCTGGCACCCCTTTGTGTGTTGAACCCCCACAAAGAGCCACTCTCCTACTGAAAACACTAAGGTCAAACCATAAACCATGGGTAGAAAAGGTGCACAATATTCAATTACAAACATCAACCTTAAAGCTAAAGGTCACACATCCCGTTCATAGTAACTGGGTGTTCAAACTAGACTACATCCACATGCACTGCCCAAGGCAAATAAAAAGATAAACTAGATCATATATAACAATTCCCCCATAAAGTTCATATATCTGGAAGATTTACTAACTCAGTTAACCCGAATTGCCCAACTGACGTAACAGAAGAAATTGCATCTTAAAAAGTGTTTCAAGCAAATAAATAAATTGTTGTTAGATTTCCTAAATCCAATTAAATCAATAACACATCACTTGCAATTATTCAAAGTAAATATAATCTCATTCGCAATGATAAGGAAATAAAATAAAACTATTTGTTTAACACCAACTCCATAATTATACATAATAATAAAATCAATTTCTCTATTACAATCATTTCATTATAAAATAACTACTTGTGCATTCGCATGCACCTCTCAAAACATAATAATCATTTAAATAAATATATTTTAAGAAATAAAATACAATTTCTAAAAAATCAAGAAATTAAATCTAATTATTTATCTTAATTTCCCAAATTACAACCAATTAAAATCAATATCCTCTTTTTCTTTAATTATATTATCTAAAAAAATAATTTACCTTATGCATTTACATGCATCTAATAATAATACTCATTTAATATATATATATTTAAATATATTTTAAATATTCTAAAATTATATACAAATTTTCCTACATATATTGAAATGTAAATATATACATTTATTTACATTTTCATACAAATATACATATATATAACACATTTTAATTACTAAAATTCACATATATTAAAATAAATCAAAAATTAAAATTCACTATAGGCGATAAAGGTTTTTTTTAAAAGCCATTTAGTATGGTTGTGTTGGCTCCCATAGAGGGGGCCGCGACCCTGTGGAGGCAACGTTGGACTGACTCCATAGTCTGCCTCCCTTTTGGGGGGTGGTGGCTATGGGGACAGCCACAACCTTCCCCACTAACTTTGAAACAACCTTTATTCAATAAAAAAAAAATCTGGTGATTGCATACTTTGATTTCACCATACGGAATTTAAAATGGGGTTTATTTCTCAGAAACAATTTCTAAGGATCTTTTAAAACAATCATATGTATAAATATGTATATGGTATATGTATATATATATATATAAACAATTAAATCAAAAAGATTGCTCAAGAATAGCAAATTCTTAACAAAAGTTTTCTGCAGAAGAAGGTTTACTATTTTATAGAGTATTTCATTTTTCCAAATAAATAGAATAAATTGGGAAAGACACGATAATTATCTATAGTCCTGATATATTTAGTAAATTACATAGAGGTTTCCAATTTCTTGAGTTTTACCAGAGAATTTCATTTACAAATCTACAGAGGTTTTCTTCTGTTTTCTTTTGAAATTTTCTATTGTTTAACAATAATATCTATGAGGCTCTCTGATTTTACTATAAAGTTTACTACAAAAGCACAAAGTCTTCACAGAGGCTATCAACAAGTTTTCTATAGCAATCACAGTAATTTTACACATAGAGAAACTTTCAATATATTCTTCTACAGAAACTATAATCAAATTTTCTTCTTCAGGAAATATTTCCATTTAAAAAATTTAACAAAGCTTCTACTAAATTAAACTTTTGTATAGGCAGTCTTTTCAAATCAACAAAACAAATAAATAAATAACAACGAAACCCTTTTTTCTGAAGCTTGAAGAATTGAAGGTTGGAGCAAAGCTTCACCTTCTGAGTTCAATTTTCAAAGCCCTTTCCAAAATATCCACTTCCAAAAGATGTAAAATACTGAGCCAAAAATATTCCCAAAAACCTCCCAAAAACAATTTCCCAGCGAATTTCCTCTTTTTTCTTCTGTGAAGTGACTTCTTGCCTTTCACAGTTATGGAAAATATTCTCTTTGAGAATAATCTTTCAACAAGAATTTTTGCATATAATTTTACTCACACACATGGCTAATCTAAAATATCTTTTAACTAACTTTTAGATATTTTCTCTTTTTGATAATTACAAAGAATTTGTACTATTTTAATAATTTAAAATTCTACAATTTAATATTATCTTCTATATGCAATTTAAAATTCAATTCACATAATAGCATCTAATATTTATATTTAAACTATTCAATCAATCAATAAAATTTAATCAATTAATTTATTTACTTAATAAAATAAATTAATCACAAGGAATATAAAATTATGAAATAAATTAATTTCATTAATTAAATAAAATAAAAATCTTTTAATTACATTATTAAAAATTAATTAAATAAGCACTAAATCATTAAGAACATTAATCTAACATTAATTTCATAAAATAAACCTTGCATAGATAAATAACAATTAACAAGGCAAACGTAGACGTGACAACCAAACATACCGGACATAAACTGATGACACACTATGACTAGGTTTGTGGCTAGACTAGGAAAACCCTCGTTACTATCTCCCAATCAATAATACTATTGAGCCTGGACAAGCTCAAACCTATGAAACCAGGTGGAGTCAATGCCATGTACCTAAAATCCTACAATCAAACAAACGTCATACATGTATATACATAATCCATGATTCAAACACACCATGAAGAGAAAATAGTGAAAATCAAAGGGCACTCGCAAGCGAGTGATGCAATACCATTCTCTTCACCAATACAATGTCACATCGAACTGACAAAATAAAACATCAATAATCAACATATGAGCATATTCAATATTAACTCACATAACAACTATCCTAATCAAAAGCATAACATAAAACAATAAACATCCACATAGTATATCATCTCATCATAAAATAAATCTGTCATCACTTCATTGTCAGTGATCATATACATCAAAACAAATTATCAGGGTCTATCAAAGTAAAAACACACTGTCTGAAAACATAAGCAAATCGAAGGGGTACTACAAGGTACATATAGAGGAATATATAAAAAGAGAGATATACATCAAACACAATGGCATGAGGGGATCACATTACGCACATGTAATCACATAAAGAAATGTGAAAGAGAAAATAGTGCAAAATACTAGTAAGGCACATGTGAGTCAACCTATAGCAAGTCGTTTCCATCCCAATCTTGGTTGGCATATACAAAAGGTAGAAATCTAGCCAAAGGGACAGCAGGAAGTGCCAAACTAGGACCCATACGAAGTTCTATACTCTTTTTAGGAGAATTGTCATATAAGCTAATAGAAGAGGAAAAAAATGAATTCAACTCATTATGCACTTGTTCATCAATCTTTGCAATATCAATGTCATCATCTAGATTAATCACGACAAGATGATGAATAACAATATCCATAGAATTTTGTTCATATTTACGTTATGGCGAGGGCAAAGAGACATCATTCCTTGCTAGAGACAAGTTTGAATTTTTATTTTCTATGTTTGTCTTTTCTTCTTGATTTTGTAACATACGAGCAATAGCACGACGTCTATGCCTATGCTCTCTAGCATTTCAGTTTTGTTTCAATCTATTGTTAATTTTTGTTTGTGTAGGAGCAGGTTTTTCAACCATAGGCTTATTTTCTTCTATTAGGGGAGGAATGGAAGGAACCATACGAGGTTGCTCAACCACTTTCTCTTTAGCTTTGTAAGCTTGTTTTACTTTAGGAAGCACAACAAGATTGTTTTTATTTTCTTGTGGTCTCTTATAAGAAATGGTAGGAGGATTTGTCATAGGTTGCTTTTGGATATTTGGAAGGGATTTTGGTAAAATCATAGTTTCATCAAGGATAGGTTGTGACATGTTTCTAAGGGATAATTATTCTATGCATTTCACCTTAAACTTTTGATATGATTTGAAAATGTAGTCATCACAAGGTCTAATAGATTAAATTGGCTTGAGCCAAAAGAAATCCAATGAAAAGTTTCCTTGAGAAGATACATGATTAAAGCCACTATGGTGCATAGTAAATATTTCATTTCCAAAGGGAAACTTTAAACATTTATGCACAACCGATGGGATGACATTCATGGAGCAAAGCCATGGATAGCCTAACTTCACATGAAATCATTTCGACAATGAGATGATGGTGAATGAGACATTTAATGTTTTCGGTCCAACTTTTAAAGGTAGATTTATTGAGCCCATCACATGATAGGAAAAACCATTATGTATTTTTATCCTTGCTTTGGTTTGTCATATGTACCTTGATAGAGTTCATGCACAAATAGGAATTCTTCAGTGATCACATTATTTACACAAACGAGATCAATTAATATCCCATTAGTAGGCTTGTCATTGATTCTTCTAGCTATGTAAAGAGGATTGTTAGGTGCACGCTTAAGTATGTATTTTTGTGAGAAAGCAATATCAAGTGGAATTTTGGTTGACCCCTTACGAGGTTTGGCCTCAATTTAAAGTTGACCAAGGTATCAATGTTATTATTCTCTTGATTGTTTAAGTTCTCATGAAGGATGCAACTATGGCTATTGACAATTTGTGTTCCACTTTTATATTTAAGAACTTTCCTTAAGTTTTGTAAAGTGAGAATCATACTAATGTCCATAAAGTCTTGTAACTTTTCTAGGACTTCATCTACTCTTTTTATGTCTTCTTGTAAGAAATGAACATCATGTAGGTTTGAAATGAGGCAATGCACTAAATGTATCAAATTAAGCTAAATATGATGAAATTAATGAAACAAAAACTAAACAAACTAAAGTAGAAATCTAAAAGCAACAAACAAAAGCACAAAACTAAATATTTTAATTTTTAGAAATGTAGATTAAGGCTTGATCAAGATTCATTCACCCTATGGTGAATGGGTCCTAGATTAAGGTTTTGAAACTGATTTTTACAAATTTTCAATTGTTTTCCAATTATTTTTAGATTCAATTTCTAACAGTAAGATTCAACTTCATTTTTTTCTGTAAATGCAATGTGGAATACAAGGGAAAATTATGAAAAAATGATGACCTAAAACACCTAGCTTGATATGTAATTTTTTGTTTCAATTTTCAAATGCAAGTTAATGCAATGTATATGATATGCAAGATGACTATTTTTTATTTTTATTTTCAGATTTAAAGAATGCAAATAGGGTATGTGTAGGATCATCATGGAAAAAATAGGCCCTTAAGTGGCAAAAAATTCAGAAAAATTAGAGTTAGGCAACTTGAAATAAAAAATTGAATAAGTTATCTATATTATTTCAAAACTATGTAAGAATAGACTCTATAGAAAATTGAATGTAGTTTCTAAACAACTAGGTTTTTTTTTTTTTAAAAAAATCTATTTCAGTGAAAATTTGAAATTTCAATGTAGTAGTACTTAAATTTCAAGGAAAAAATAAGTAGGTGTCAGACCACCATAACCACAATAAAATGATAATATTTTTTATAATATTTTAGAAATAAGTAGAGGACTCATGTCAGATGTGATGCATATTTTTGTAATTTTTTGATTAAATAATTAATTATGAATTTCTTATTACAAATTTTAAAAAATATAAAAATTTGTATGTCTGACCACCTTAACTTGGTCAAAACTTCATGAAATTAAATTTTTCCTTTTGTAATCCTATAGTATGTGAAGCACATAATGTGATGCATGTTTTGGATTCCAAAAATGTGATACCGTTTGAAAACTATAGATGTTTTTCAATAAGCCTATCAATTAGGACTTTAGTCGTAATTCAAATAGAAAATGAATAATAATTATTTATTAAATTCAAAGTAAAGAATAATCTATATTGGTGGAAAGCTGAGAATCTCCTTTAAAAACCCTTTTCATTTCATCAATTTTGAGTTAAAAAAAAGTCGTCAGCCACATACCCTACAAATACCCATCATATTGCCACTTTTTGGCCCATCATGATCCTGCACATACCCAACAATGAAATTATAAAACCCTAGTTGTAATGTAAATTTGAATGTGAAATAGACACCCTAAATAAGATTTGATTCAATGCAAATGAATGTAGGATCTAAATATAGGAAGAAAAGGACTCCAAAATCAGAAAACTATAATGTTCAAGAAGTTGAGTTCACCAAAATGAAGCATAGGAAAAATAGGGTGGGGGCTCCAATATAGATTAACCAAATGGATGCAACCTATTTTCCTTAGTGTTTCATTCAATTATGAGGCTAATAATGCATAAACGAGAATCATAAATCAAACCTAACCAATATAACAATCAAAAGGAATTTTTAATAGGGTCAAATGTAGTGTACCTATTGTAAAAAGTACTTTTTTGGGCCTCACTAAGGACTCATTCACCCAGTGGCGAATGAGTCCTAGCTAGGGTTCTAGAAAATAAATTTCTAGGTTCTAGAAAATAAATTTCTAGGTTCTATTGTTCAATTTCTATAGTCTGAAATCTTAGTTGAAGACTGTCAAAAAATTGGAAATAAATTATATAGCTCAATTTTTGTGATCTAGCAAGAAAGGTGAAAACTTGGACAACTTTGGAACTTTGACAACTTTTGCTTTCCAATAGACCTTCAACCTAAAACCTACAATCACACATCAAAGGAGAAGAAAAATGGTGTCTTGTTATGGAAATTGGGTTTGCATTGATCAAACCCCATTTTGGTAATTGAACCTGGAAATAAAAACTACATAAAAGAATGATGAATGAACAAACAATGTGTAACAACTCTCCAAACCTCAATTGAAACCTTGGAGTACAAATTTTCAATCTTGCATGAAGTGGTCTCAATGGATATATATATATATCTTGATCACAACACCTGATATGTAACAATGCATGAATAGGATCTCTAATGCTACATCAAACCATTAGATCAACAACATGCATGATGCACTAAATCTTTGACATGATGATATGAATTTTGATTGCAGAAATATTACTTCAATAAATCTACCCTTGAATGCCTTAGAAATTCTCTTGTGAACTATTGAAGTGCTCTTCTGAAAGTACTCTTGATTTCTTATGAAATTCTAGTTTTGCTTAGCTTGAAATTCTAGGATGAACATAGTGAAATAACCTAGTATTTATACATATCTTATTCTTAATTCCCAAATTTTAAATAATGCAAACTGACATTAGATCTAAGATTTAAAATCATTAAAATACTACCAAAAAAATATCCCAAGGGTGGGTCCTAGGTCTGGGTATGTGCAGGATCATCATGGAAAAAATAGGCCTTTAAGTGGCAAAAAAACCAGAGAAATCAGAGTTAGGAAAATTGATGTAAAAATATGAATAAGTTATCTATATTATTTCAAAAATCTGTAAGAATAGAATCTGTAGAAAATTGAATTTAGTTTCAAAACTACTAGGTTTGTTTAAAAATAAACAAAATCTATTTGTTGAAAATTTTATATTTCAATGTAGTAGTACATAAATTTTAGGGAAAAAATAAGAAGTAGGTGTCTGTCTAACCACCCTAACCACAATAAAATGATAATATTTTTTTATAAGATTTTACATATAAGTAAAGGACTAATGTGCCAATGTAACGCATATTATTTTATAATTTTTTTTCAAGTAAATAATTAATTATGAATTTTTTATTACAAATTTTAAAAAATATAAAAAACTCATATATTTGACCACCTTAGCTTGGTCAAAACTTCATGAAATTAAATTTTTCTTTTTTTAATCTTATAGTATGGAAAGCATTGAATGTGACTCATGTTTTGGATTCAAAAAAAGTGGTACCGTTTGAAAGCTATAGATGTTTTTCAATCAGTCTATCAATTAGGACTTTAGTCGTAATTTGAATAGAAAATGAATAATAATTACTTATTAAATTCAAAGTAAAGCATAATTTATATTGGTGGAAAGATGATAATCTCCTTTAAAAACCCTTTACATTTCATCAATTTTGGGTAAAAAAAAAGTTATCAGCCACATAACCATCATATTGCCACTTTTTTGCCCATCATGATCCTACACATACCCGTCTAAGTGAGGACCCATTCACCATGTCGCAAATGCGTCCTAGCTCACTTAGCTATGACACACTTTGGGGATTGTGAAATGTTATACAAAAATAGGGTCCTAGGACCTAGTCAGAACCCATTTTCCAAGTGGTGAAAGGGTCCTAGGTCACTAACCTACAAGACACACCTTCAGAAAGTAAATGTTGTGTAATATCATTTATGAATTTCGAGTTTTATCCCTCAGAATTTTTAATTAATTAGGCTTGTATTTGAATTAAAGGGTCTAATTAATCTCAAATTAAGCTCAATTAATTAAAATTCCTTAGATTAGTGTGAAATTATAAAGATACACTTTACAATACCCTAAATAAGGCATAATTTAGTCCATTTCATTAAGAAGGGTCCTAAACTTAATGTGAATGTGTAAAACACATTACAAAATTAAATCAAGGCATACTTAAGCTCATTTTAGTATTAATTATTTCTAAATTAAGTGTGAAAAATGGATGCTTTTGTTGAAACCACACTTATATAGAAGCCATACTTGCATGGCCCTTGTATAACCCTTTAACCATCAATGGGGTATGGGTGTTATGTAGTCTCCGCCTATGTCTAGCATTAGAGACAATAAGAGAAGTATGGTGTTGTAGAGGAAGGAATTCAACACCCCCAAGATGATGAGATCTCAAGGGGAAAACTATCTCTCTCTTACGTTAGTTAACACAACTCAAGTGAACTAAGATAGAAGAGTCTAAAATTTAATGAAGTATATAAATTAATCAAAAAATTTAGACATTAGAAACTAACAAAATAGGATATAAAGCTATTGAACACCTAGAATAATGAGAGGGGAGTGAATCATTATTTTATTAAACCATTTAATCATAATCCATTTAATAATCAAAACATATCTAACTACAACTATGAATGAAAGCATGAAAGGAATCACAAGATCACATAATACATGAACACCAAGATTTCTATGTGGAAAAATCAAAATGGGAAAAACCATGGTGAGGATTAGCTCACAATACATTATAACCAATTATAAGATATTATAGGGCTCTATATTAGGACACACTATCCTTGTAAGACTCACAACTAGAAATAGAAACAAAACAAAATGGCTATATAGCCAAAAGGTGAACTGATACAAAGTGCACCTTTCTTGTGTTGAATACAGTTCCTTTGAAGCTCTGAATACAAAATAATTCTCTGCTTAGTAGTCGCTCAATAATTTAGAAAAAAATTGCACTGATTTTGATCACCCACATACAAATTCACAAGTTTACACAATATCATATCTTTCACACATCACATTACATGTCATCTCATTTAATGTCATCCTACAACTCAAAAATGTCATACATATATACCCTATTACATTTGCATACATCAATAAGGTTGGCCTAATTAGATGTAGCCCTATTTCAAATCAAATTAACCTTGTTGGCATCATAGTTGATTCAAATACATATATGTGCTCAAATCAACTATGGAAAACTTAGTTTAAGTCAGCATGGATCCAAAATAGATCCCCTTAACATCCACAATACATATTTAATATTTTTCAAGTATTAGGTCAATCAGAAATTAGACTTAATCACAAAATAAACTAGTTGATCACACATAAATGATCCATCTGATCAAATAAGCATGTGCCATCTAGAATATACAGAGTACCAAAATCTATAAACTATCTCCCAAAATTGTAGAGTCAATCCAAAAGCTAGAGGAATGTGGAAAAGATAACTCATACCCATTTACTTTGTGTGAAGCCAAAAAATTTATGTTGAACTTTTGTTCCTTGCAAAATTCAACTTGTTCATCTAAAATCATTGAAATCTTGATCATAGGTGCATATAGTAACTTCCTAAATATCATACTACAATCTCATAAGTTGATCTTATAACATGAGAAATTTCAGATCAAATTATCAAATTAAGATGTCACCAAAACTATTTACCAGATTAGAAAAAGCTATCAACAAATAATGTCGGCATCAATGACAACATATCAAAGGGTTTCTTCATTATTTCAAAAATATCCCCCTTTGTCATTGTTGGCAACATTTTCCAAAAATGAATCTCCAAAATTCAAAAGCATACATTATCTCCCCCTATACCTTCACTAAAACTTCTACCCAATTCTTCTCAACTCTTCTCCCTCTTTGACATCAATGATAAAGGGTGTGTTGTAAACACACATGTAAGCTCTAAAGCAACTAAAAAATAACTAGTGTGTATTGACTCCCCTTTAGGGAGTTATCCCAAAAAAAAATGATCCAAACATATGTACAAAGATAAACTGAAAGCAACTGAAACACTGAAATAATATACAAGGTGAAATATGTTCACCTGAAGGATGAGGCATCTTCAAGCTCCTTAAAGATTGCTTCCCATGTATGTTTTCCTTCATTCTAAATCTTCTTAACTACAACAAGATACTTGTGCATTGCTTCCAATTCAACTAAGCTCTCCTCTCCTTCTTCTGGAGTACTTGGATCCGGATTTATCCTCTCAAACTTTTCCACATCATCAAGGGCACTTGAAACCAGAATTTGATTGGTCTTTACCAAGTTCCCAAGTTGTTCAAATATCCATATTATATCTTCATTTTTTCATTGAAGAGTGAATTTTTTTCTTTCTAGATCTATTATGGCAGTCCAAGAGATGTAATCTCTATCTTGTGCAGGGTCAAAAGTACATGAGGCATTAGATATTTGTGACTCAATGGAGTCCATTAAGTCCTTAATGCCTTGAGTGACATCCAACCACTTCATACAATATAGAAATAAGGTTCTCACCTCATCTCCACACTCCTTCATTTCCTTTAGATAATCCTTTACTTTTCTAGGTGTAGATGCACATTTATCCTGCAATTCAATAACCTCTTCTCTATAAACTTGATTCCACTTCTTTCTCAGTCTTCTCCTTCAGACCAGAGGCATGCTCTTTGAGAGATTCAACTACAAACTTAAAATTCTTAATAAGTTTCAGTGAGTTGTCAATTTTGTATCAAGGGTAGCATCCTGTAGAGACTTTATTACATCTTTAATTAGCTTAGTCCCCTTGTGATGAGTCTCAATGATTTCCTTCCTTCTAGAGGCATGAAAAGCATCTTCGAGCTCCAATATTTGAATAGGTGAGATCTTAGTCAGATGTACACACACTTGATGGGATGGGAGATGAATCAACTAGGGAGCGATATCTAGTTGGAACCTCATCTATCTTGTCAAAACACCCTTAAGTTCATTATCGAAGGATTCTATAGATGGCTTTGCTAGCTCAATGGTCTTTTTAGACTCTTCTTCATTCTTTCTAACTTCAGCCTCATCTTTATTTTTTTCTTTCTCTTCTTCCTCTTCCTTCTCTTCTTTACCAAAGGGGTTTTCTTTCTTCTTTTTATCTTCATCATCCTTTTTCTCCTTGTCATATTTTCTATTTTCATCTCCTTCTTTGTCTCCTTGTCCTTCTTCTCCATTTTGATTGTTCTCATTTTCATTTCATGTCTCCTCATTTTGTTTGTCATCATCATCATCAACATTCTTTTCCTTATCATTTTTTTTATCTTGTCATGTACTAAGTTTCTCATTGTTTGCACCGGTGGAATATTTAGTATCTTCTAGAGGAGAAGATGTCTACAGAGGATAATTTATATCATCAACCACATTCCCTAAGACATCCAAAGATGGAGTCTCTTTTATAGAATGGTCATTTACTTCTAGAACTTATTTGAAAGCAAGAAAATTAGTAATAGGAGTAATATTTTCCTCTGCATTAGTAAATTTATCTTTATTAGGCTCCTTACCTTCAGCTATATCGAATGATGAAGCAATGATCATCCTAAATTTATTTTCTATGTCTCTCACTATATTCACAGTTTCTTGTTTCAACTTTTTTGTACTATCCTTTTCACTAGCCATAAGTATTATGACCCTTTGTTTCACTTTGAATTGTTTAGTGTATACCTCAAGAAAAGTAGCCTTGTCATCCACAGATAAGGAGGTTCCAATTTCATTCAAGGCATCATTTTTAATCTTTTCCTTAGCTTTCACAACTTCATGTCTTCTTTTCATCAAAGCTTTGTGCACAACACTAGGAACCTTCTTTGTGTTATCCATATTTGCATCTAAAATAATCATGTATTGAATGATGGCATTTATTATTGTTTTCTTATCTTCATGATCTACTTCATCATACAATTTAGTAGTTGCTTCTAATAGAACATCATACGCTAACATGTAATTAACCAAATCCTCTAACTTCATTGGTGAATGAGCTCTTACTCGAGCTTTGAAATTCCTTCCTCTAATTTCTTCTCTTTTTTCTTTTTAGGATTTTTATAGATGTGAATAGTGAAAGCTTCTTTCTCCTTTTCTATCTCTTGTTCTATAAAGGTATCCACAACATTGATCTTGTCCTTCTTTATTTTAGTGTTGGTCTCTTGTGAGGCACCTTCACCACTTGTGGTGACACTTCTTATTTTTCTTCGTAGTTTTTCTTCTTCCAATCCAAGTTCAATTTATTCTTCTACAACAATACTCAATTTATGCCTTCTTGATTCTTTTTGTTTCTTTCTCCTTTTAGAGGTAGTAGGTGGTGCTATAGGAGGTACATTATTCCTTTTTGCAGTCTGGGTGTTGGGTTCGAAGGGTGTTGTTACTTCTTTTGATATCAGAGCACTAGGATCCACTTCTCTCCTTTAGCAACAACAAAACTAGAGGATTTTGGCAATATAAAGGTGGGGATGGAATATATTCTTCCTGATCTTCATGGTTTGAAGGACTCACTGGCTATACCAACTACTTTGGTATCCCTTTCTACAACAATTTCCCTTAACCTCTCTACTTCTTTCTTTGAAAGACCATATATAATCAAAATTATTTTTCTACTTTTCTATTTTCCCTTTTTTTTCTTGTAGGTTTTGATGTTCCTAATTGCACCTCAGTTGACTTTTGTTCATATGTGTCATGTCTTGGAAAGGAGGGGTCATTAAGACTCTTCAACATTAATTCCACATATCCTTCAACATATTTCTCTAAAACTTCATAACCAAGAAGCTCAATCCATATTTTATTGGGTTCAACTGCCTCTATTATGTACTCATCTATAGATACAAGAAAAGTTATCTCATTTGCATACTTTTCTACAAGATTTTAGGGAATCCTCTCTTTGTCATGCATATTATTTTGAAATGCTGCAAAGAATGCAACCAGTGTATTGTCATGGGCCTTGAAATCACCAATGTTGTACATGTAGTCATAAATTTGATGAACTACTAGTCATCTTTTATCCCAAACCATGTATCTTCTACCAAGGAGTTCTCTTAAAAATTAGAACAACAAACATACAATCAAAGTTCCAAATCTAAATGCATAATTCTTCTCCCTGATTTGTTTTAGATTATCCAAAAGTTTCTATTAGAGAACCTCACATAACTCGTATTCCTTCCCATTCACCACCATATCATAAGCAACATAGATTGTAGTTGTAGACCCTAAATTATCCCTATTGGTGAAATAAATCTTGTGACCAATCATGATTGTAGAATAATTCACAGTAGGATTAGTGATAGGTTTAGTTGTTTTAATGCTCTTCTATAAAATTTAGCACCAATCAACTCCATAACCACTTCATTTTTCATAGACTTTAGTACCGGTATGGGTCTAGCATCACAGAAACTACTCACGACCTTGATCACTTATTTTGAAATCAGTCTAGGAATATGTATCCACATGAACTTGTCATGCATTTTGCTCAATTTCATCCTCACATATTTTGTATCTAGCTCACAACTATAATTTGGGAAACAATTCCAAATATCCAATTTCTTTCGTACTAGGTTAGCATACTCTTGTTTTACGAAGAAGTCATCTCTAGTAAATTCCTTAGTCCATAGATCCTTGATTTTCTACTGATCATATTCATCCATTTATCATGTATGTAGACCCTTGTGTTCTCAATGGGTAAAACCCTAGGAGGAATCTTTGAAAAAGAAACTTCGGGCTCATTTTCAAAACTTTCCATGAAAACCTCTTGAATTTAGGTCTAGGTCTTTCGGTGATGTTAACTACGGCTAGTGTATCCATTATTTCTTCAATTTAGCCACAAATATTTATAAAATAACTTCTATTTCAATCCCACAAAACATAAGATAGTTGTAAATATCTTTCAATCATTCTTCGAGAACTAGGGTTTGCACCAAATTGCTTTGAATTTCCTAAAATTCACTTTCAATTAAATACTTTTCTCCAAATGCACAAATCTAATAAAAATTGATTTATAAACTTGCTTTATGCCTCTCTGATTTAACATAATTTCAAATTAATTGATTCAAGTTCCAAAAAGTTTGTAAAAACTTCACTAATACACTGTAAACCCTAAAATGCTCCACAATTCTTCAAATTTGCATGTTTTCTATCAATTTCTTTTCCAGAGGTTTAAACATACCATTTTACACCATATACCTTCATGTCACTCCTTGACACCTCATATTTCTAGGGGGTTGTTATATTTTTTGTTATTACTCCCCCTAAGCCCATGCCTTGGTTTAATTTCCAAGTGAATTATCTGCACCAAAGGGAGGTACAGATGCATTTGATTCATCCTTTTTCTCAGGTTCCTACTTAACTTTAGTAGCATCAAATTTCTTCACTACTTCATTCCTCTTTCCCATATTAGCTTTCCTTCCATTCTTACTTCTATAGAATCATAAAATGTGTGCAGGTTTGTTGTAATTGTATCATACAACATTTTCTGACCAAATTAACTTTCATTCTATCTTGATCTACACTGGTTAGCCTTATGTCCAAATTTATTGCATGAAAAGAAAATACCAATGAAAGATGGGTACCTTAGAGAATTTGTTTGTCTAATGGGAGGTCTTGAATTATTGCTTCTTTGATTTTTAAATTGATTGCCATTACCATGAGTCTACTTTTTATTTTCATCATTGTTATGAGTCTTATTTTCCTTTAAGCTTTATCCTTCTTCAATTCCCAAGCCACCTTTATCTTTATATGGTTTTTCCCCTACAATTAGCTCATCAAGCATTGTAGTACTTGTTTTGAATTTTTCCTCATGATCTCTTTCTTTCTCTAGAATGTATCTTAGGCCTACCACTAGTTTTTAAAGTTTTGTGCAGTCATCAGTCTTGCTTTGTATAGTTGCACATTTAGACAATCAATTCTTTTATTTTCTTCCACTTGTACTTTTAGTCTGGTGATATCTTCATTTACCTTCTTCAATCATTCATTGAATTCTCTATGTCATTCTCTGAACTTCTTGATTTGTTCTCTCAATTGTTAGACACATTTAATTTCTTCCTCTACCTGCTTTCCTTCAGATTCTTGTTTTCACCTTCAACCCTGTCAAGATCTTCAAGAGCAACTTTAAGTTCTTTGTCAAACATGCAGTCATCTTCTTTGTATTCAGTTACAAAAATTTCTTTTGGAGGAACAGGAAAACTTTTATCAAGCATGTGTTCAATCTCCAAGATATTCCTCAAGTTGTTAGGCTTCTCAAAAGGAGCTAGGATCTGATACCAATTGTTGAACACCCAAAATACTAAGATGGGGTGAATCAATATTTTATTAAAATATTTAATCATAATCCATCCAATAATCAAAACATATCTAACTGCAACTATGAATGAAAGCATGAAAGGAATCACAAGATCAAATAACACATGAACATCAGGATTTTTTTGTGGAAAGAACAAAAAGGGAAAAACCATGGTGAGGATTAGCTCACAATATATTATAACCAATTATAAGATATTACATGGCTCACTATAAGGACACACTCTCTTTATAAGGCTCACAACCAAAAATAAATAAAAAAACAAAAATGGCTATACAACCAAAACTTGAATTGATACAAAGTGCACCTTTCTTGTGTTGAATTTAGTTCCTTTGAAGCTTTGAATACAAATTACTGCTCTCCTTAGCAGTTGGTCAACAATTCACAACAATTCTGCACTAATTCAAATCACCCACATACAAATTTGCAAGTTCACAAAATATCATATATTTCACATATCACATTAAATTTTATCTCATTTCATGCCATCCTACAAATCAAAAATGTCATACATATATACCAAATTACATTTGCATGCATCAATTAGGTTGGCCTAATAAGATGTAGCCGTATTTAAATTCAAAGTAACCTTTTTGGCATCATACTTGATTCAAATAATTCTTTGTTCTCAATTCAACCATGTAACACTTAGTTTAATTTAGCATGAATCTAAAATAGATCCCCTCAACATCTGTAATACATATTTAATATTTTCAACACATATCAAGTATTAGGTCTATCAAGAATTAGATATAATCACAAAATAAACAAACTAATCACACACCAACGATCCATTTGATCAAATAAACATGTGCCATATAGAATATATAGAGTATCGACATCTATAAACCATCTCCCAAAAGTGTAGAGTCTGAATCCAAACATTGGAGGAATGTAGACCAAATAAGTCATACCCATTTACTTTGTGTTAAGCCAAAAACTGTATGGAAAACTTTTGTTCCTTGTAACTTTTAGCATGTTTATCCAAAATAATTGAAATATTGATCATAGGTGCATATAGTAGTCTTTAATATCATACTACAATATCATAAGTTGATCTTATAACATGAAAAATTCTAGACCAAATTACTAGATTAAGATGTCACCAAAACTATTTCCTAGATTTGACAAAATTGTCAACAAACAATGTTGGCATCAATGACAACACATCAAAGGGTTTCCTCTTCATTCTTTCAACAAAATTTCTTTTAGATAGATCAATAAGATCTCTATCTAGGATGTCAACATGGATATGCTAGAGTTCTGTATGGATAGAAAACTAGAGATGTGACAAAAACACACAAAATAACTTTGTGTTAGTTTACTGAAGTAAAAATATGTAAAAAATGATTGTATAAAATTAAAGGTGTTGAAATAAATATGTTGAAGGAAGATGAAACAAAAATAACATGAAAAGGTTCAAGAATACATCTAGAGTATTCAATGGTGTGCAAGGTTGCTTCAAAGAGGTCTTCCTACCATCACCTACACACATAAGACCAAGTTAAAATGTTGAGTGGTTTTTTAGGATTTTTCCTCAGTTAAACCCTTGTATTGGTGTTTACACCTCCATAGAGAACCTTATATATGATGATAATAATGATAATAGAAATGAAAAGATGAAAAATTATATGATATTCAAAGAAAAATATATAATTTCTCAAGTAATATTCTTGAAGAGTGACCTCGTACGAGCACCAAAAGAAAATATTATTGATGAAACAAAGGAGAGACAAGAACCTCAAACATGATGACAACTTTCTTGTAATAAGAGCTCATGTTTCAACAATGGAGTTTTCTCTGAAATATATGGATGATCTCTTTGTAAGATGTGTGTGTAGAAAGACGGAGAGCGTTAGTGCTTGCTCAAGAAAATACTATGCAATGGAAAATAAAGAGTTGGTGTGTGTTTCCAAGAGAAAGAGAGAAAGAATGAAAAAATTTAAAGAGTGTATAATGGAGAAGCATTAATAATGAATTAATATTGAATTCATTCCATGTAAAATGGAGGGAATTTTTTGTTCAAACAACCATCTTGAGCAATTCTAGATGTTGGAAGAAGTGTTACACTACCAAAATGTGGAAAGTGTAATGTCTAAATGGATAGGTTATTCATTGATTTTTATTGGATGCTAGCATGGCATGTGGATGTCTCAACAGTGTACAATGGTCATTGGAAAAATTGGATTTAACAATCAAGCAATGGGGCATGGTAGGTGGTGAGAAACTGGTTTTTGGTCAAGAGAGCATAATTATCTTAGTCTATCTAAATAGGAAGGCATATGAAAGTTTAAATTGCAAAGGATGCAATTTTATGATATTAAATTTTTCCCCTACATTAGTGAGCATACATGTTTGAGAGAAACTATGAACTAAAGCAAAAAGGGAGAGATTGTTATACAAAAGATGTGAAGGGGAAGCAAAGTATTCTATCCATGTGGAGTTGCTCCTAGGAAAGATACTTGAGTTGATATTGCATAGAATGATTAGGTTGTATCACCACAAACATGTTAATTGTGAACAATTGTGTTAGGTGAAAAGTGGAAAATTAGACATCAAATATTATATAGACACAAGATGACACCGATATGTATGGGTCGCAAGCTATTTTATGCTAGAGATCATATGAAACTCTAACAGACCTATGAATGCTACAAACTTTAGTGTAGGACAAAAACATAAAAGTGGCATACATAATCATAAAGATAGATTCTAGTGGTCTTCTCCCATTCTAGAAAATAAATAAAATAGTTGAATTCATACATGATTCAAAAATATACATGAGATAAGAGATCTATAATATTAATATGATATCTACCACCCTTCATTTTGTTGCACAAAGGAACACATGTTTTTTGGGGTCCTATCATAAGAAAGACATGGTAGAGAGACACAAGGGGAACTAAATATTCGAGTTCAATATGATTAATATTGAAAACATCTATATATAAGTATGTATGAATTGCCATCATGTTCCCAAATATTTTATATCGTGAAGAAGAAACAAATGGAGACAAAGTAAAAATACAAATTTGGGTCAACATGGAAGAATGCCTAAATTCTCCTAATGCTTTGCATCATCCCCAATTGTTAAGAATGAAATCACAACAAATAGAAGAGTGATGAAACAAATAGAATAAATGTAGAACAAATTATTTTCCCTATATCCAAGTACCTACGAGGGAATATTGGGTCCTCAAGAAGATACTACAACATATACAAACAAGTACTTGAAAATAAAAACAAATAAAAAAATTCTAGTCTAAAGATATGAAAGGTATTTCTCTATTATATTATGTCTAGTAGGTCACCCTCCTCCCAATCTATATCATAGGGGGAAGGATGGTGAGCTCACAATGAAACAATAGCTAGGCTGGTATCTGGTGTCTTTCTTGTATCAAGGGCCAAAGATGCTATTGCATCAATATCCCCATCTACTAGTTCCTATGAGTTGACTCTCAATGAATTTTTGAAAGTTGGTGACAATACTGGAATATCCTCTAGAGAGTAAAATATACACTCTTAGGAAAAAGAAAAATATTTGAGGGTGGTTGATTTTAATGACCTATGGTTGGAAAGGATGGGGATAAAATATATTCATAATTTATGTCACAGGGATCATGAGACAATATTCCATAAGAGTAGGTGGTGAGTGCAGACCAAAAGAGTAGAGGGGACAAGATCAAGATAATAAAAGGGAAGAGTAGATGGGATGCAATGAGTAGAGGAGACATGATAAGTACATGAGAAAATATGGGAAATGGAGACAAGATTTTTGAGATGAGTGATAGTGTAGGATGAGATAATAGTATATAAAAATAGAGGATGCAAGGTGTCGGTTAGTCTATACATGTACCTAGGGTACACATTATAGATATTTAGGTGAGTCTCCAAATTATGAGATTAGTTGGTGTGGTCACTAGGAATTAGTATATCTAGAGTAGGTGGGTCAAGCTTGGAGAGTGTATTGGTAAAGATAGTAGTGTGAGGTTTGACTATATCAAGATTATTAATGTACATGGATATGGAATATTTAAAGTGGTATAGAGATTATATATACAATGAAGTATATCTATATGTTCTACAAAGGGATCTAAAATTGATGCAACGAGAGAGAAATGTGTTTAAATTATAGTTAGGTGGAGAAAAGGAATAAAGAGATAGTAGTGGAGGTGAGAAATGATAGTTTTTGTTGGATGGTTTGTAGATATAGGACATATGGAAAAGAGTAGATTAGTAGAGAACTAGGGTACATTAACAAAGATAATACATGGAGGGAAATGTGGCAAGGATATGTCTAGAGTTTTAGGGCCTTCCACAACAATTTCAAGATGACTTGAGTACAAATAGAAGAATGGATCAAGAACACAGAGGGATAACCTATGATAGGGAACTATATGAGTAGGTAGTTTCCATGAAATCAAAGGAGCCAATGTATATAGATGTGCCATGTAGTTGATCAAGAGTATTAGTAAGGCCATTAGATAAATCTCTCTAAGCTATTAGACCATCACATCCATGAGTACAAGTCATGATAACACCATTGTTAGGGACATATATTGTATAGCATGAGGGCGAGGGTGATAGTAGTAGCTATGTGTGAATGCACACAAATATGAGATGGATTTTTTTATAATTTCATATGCAATTTTATATGATGTATTATTGAGATGCTCATATGATGTATTAATATTTTGGAACATTGTACACACTATTATTTTGATACATGTAATGTATTCATGTTTGAAATATTATGTGATTTTTATCAAGAGGATTTTTATTTAAACTACATTGGTGTACATGTGTATATATTATTAATTATGATTCCTTATTATGGATATTATTATTATGTTCCTCGTATTCTTTGTTTCTTTCACAACAACATATGACTTGTGGATATAATATGAATGTCAAATTTAAATAAAAAGAAAATGATGAATGTGATGTAATAAAAAATGATAGATGTGATATAATAGCCATAATATAAAAATGAAATGATATTTTTCAGGATACATAGATATAAAAAATATAATATCCATGGAAAGATCATCCTAATATTTTATATAAAATTGTATTAAATATCATGATATAATGGATCTCGATGATGATGTGTTTGGTTGATAAATAACTCACATCAAATGTACATGTTGTAGATAGTACAATGTACCAATAAACATATTTCAATGAAACCCATAATATGAGAAATTATGGGGGAGGAGATTATGTGTTTTATGGTATATTAAAAATATAATAAAAAAATACACATGTACACAATAAAAAAATTTGGAACAAAATATGATATAGTAAGTGCTACAATAATAAAATTAGGAGGCTATATATGGAATGTAATTTAATGTATAGATAATCATGAGAGGATGGATTAGTTAGGGTCTAAAATAAAATGGGATAACAAATTAGTTAGGCTAGATTACTAAGGATAGAAAGGCAGGGGAGTTCCAAAGAAGAATTGGATGAGGGGAACACATTTAATTTTCCTAAGTGAGTAGGGACTTCAAACTCATGTAATGGGTCTTATCAAGGGGATGATAGTTAGAATGGATTATTAATGTGTGAGGGTATGTGAAATTGAAAGAGATAAAGTGGAAGATCTCTAGAGATTTTATGAGAGGGGTTATATTTCCATGACCTATTCCAAACATAATGTATTAAAGGAATAGACCCAGTCTAGAGAAAAATCAAATAAAAGGGATATATGTGTGTATTAGATATATTATGATTTTAAGTATAAAATAATATAGGATGATGGGAAATTTTAGTATAATTGTAGCCATGACTGATTGACATAAATAGGGGGAAGGTGTGATGGACAAGTGTTAGTTGAGAAATTGCAATAAAAAGTTTGGAATGAGAAAAATCATTCTTTGCATTCAGGATGTGGAATTAGGGGGTAAATATGAGATATGATCAAAGAGTATAGTGGTCTTGTGAAAACAATGTGAGGTGGAGTAGATTAAGAAATGGGTAGATGAATTATGATATAGGTGATGGATGGATCAAAAGTGGCTTCTTGCTAGGATGGTGATCTAGGAAGAAACTTGATGAGTACTCATAAATATGGGGAGGAATGAATATATGCATGAAAGTTGTTTGATGTGATTCCACTATGGTACTTGAAAAATATTCTATAAGAAATGGTTTTCATAATGAGATACTTGGGTATGTGTAGGATCATGATGGGCCAAAAGTTGGCGATATGATGGGTATGTGTAGGGAATGTTGTTGACGACTTTTTTTAAACCCAAAATTAATTAAACAAAAAGGGTTTTTAAAGGAGATTCTCAACTTTCCACCAATATAAATTATGCTTTAATTTGAATTTAATAAATAATTATTATTCATTTTCTATTTGAATTATGACTTAAGTCCTGATTGATAGGTTGATTGAAAAACATCTATATCTTTCAAAAAATATCACATTTTTTAATTTGAAACATGTATCACATTCTATGATTCGCATACTATAGGATTAAAAAAAGAAAAATTGAATTTCATGAAGTTTTGACCAAGTTAAGGTGGTCAGACATACGAGTTTTAATATTTTTTAAAAGTTGTAATAAAAATTCATAATTAATTATTCACTAAGTGGAAAAAAATTACAAAAAAAAATATGCATCACATGAGACACGAGTCCTCTATTTATATCTAAAAAATATTATCATTCTATTGTGGTTAGGGTGGTAAGACAAACTCCTACTTCTTATTTTTTGCCTGAAATTTAATTACTATTGCATTGAAATTTCAAATTTTCACCAAATAGATTTTTTTTTTTAAATAAACCTAGTTTAGAAACTACATTCAATTTTCTACATATTCTATTCTTATATATATATTTTAAATAATATAGATAACTTATTCAAATTTTTACATCAAGTTGCCTAACTTTGATTTTTCTAAATTTTTTGCCACTTAAGGGTCTTTTTTTCCATGATGATCCTACACATACCCACTTCTTTTAATTAAATTTATTTTTGGGGTTATTTGAGGTTTTTTTACTTCATAAGAGTAGCTCTAGAATTATTATTCATGAAAATTCTTAAAGGCCACAAAATTTATAGGCTCTTGGAATTGTTGGTCGTATAGTATTGCTAGGATATATGCTCATGACATATACTTTAAAATAGTTATATAGAGGCCCAATTAATTTGGCATAAAATTGATCTTCTTATCTCTCTCTTATGTGGCATTCTTTAGATTTTCTTTAAGTACAATTCCTTTAACCTCACATTTCTAATTTGGAAGTTCCTTTTGTAGAAATTATATAACCAATTTATATATTATTTTAAGTGATTTAGTGCATTGAATTAGTGCTCATCAAGGATCTCAAATGCATGCAAATTGTAGCATCATAAATTGTGACCCTTGCCAATTTCACACTAGGTTTAACTCCCCCTTAAGTTCTTGGACCTAAATATGTCTGCGATTTTCTTGTTTTATGATAGTCATTGGAAAATAGGAATTAAGTCTAAAGTTATGGATTAATATTTATTTAACGGCACTTAATACCCTAAAATAGGCTTAGAATAGGGTGCTAGATCCCCTGTATAGCCTTTTTTTGCACTAATTTAAATATGTCAGTGTTGAAATTTTAACATTTAGAAATTTGAATTTAATTGTTGGTTGTTAGTAATTAATTTGTAAGAAATTTAAGAATTGCATATAAATATAAGTTCTTTTCACCATTTGAGATCCTAAGTGAATTGATTGATAAATTAAGCATCGTAAAAGCACTCAAGAGCTGAATTAGCTTAATTGTTGCAGCTTTATTTCAATCAAGTATCAGATTAGTAATACACCATATTTGCATGTGAATTTGTTCATGTTTTGTGTCCATTTTTATTGTGATAACTAACACCTGAAAATATTCAAATCAAGCATATAATTCTCCTTGAAGGTGATGAGTACCATGACTTTAGTCCATAAAGAAATAAAAATCTGATTGGTAAGTTATAACACTTGTCAATTTATCATTCCTTTATCAATTTTCCTATGCTCGACTGAGAGTAAGCACTCTTTTATATCATCATAGACATTCTCGAGGTAGAAATACAAAAATATGGTTTGTTGGCATTGGTTTTCATTGATGTCAACACTTGGTGAGATTATTACATATATTTGTGAGATTCATATTGCTCATTGGTTGTCATTGATGCTTTTATCTACACTCAGTTAGGGTGGTCATCGATGTTGTGCTAACAATGATGTTGGTGATATGTTCATGGTTGGATGCCATTCCTTGTTTGATGACATGTAAAGATGTAATGAGTATGGTTGCTATATGAAGAGATGATATCACAATGATATATTATGATGAGGAAATTAGAAACATTAATATGAGTATTAGAAGTAATGTTGATGGTGAAGAGGTGTTACTAATGGTCTATAGTATGTTTATGGTCTCTCCTAATTGTTACTTTGAAAGTATGTGGTTTTGTAAGGATGTTCTAGTCTCTGCAAGTTGATGAAAGGTTCTTCTATAAGAATTTGTATTGAAGTCTATTTGGGAGAATTCTCTACATTCCTCCACTATTGAGATATGGTCTTTTAGCTTGTGATTCATTATTTTTTCTCTATGGATGGTGCACTCATATATTTTCATGTCACCTATGTTTCTGAGGAGGTTTTTGGTATTTGTAGTATATTGCCAATTTTGTTGGTTTCTTGGACTAGTCTAAAAAGTGCTCCACAGTTCTTTGTATCAATGTTTCTATTCCTACAACTTGGTAGAAATTCTCTTAGTGTTAATCTATTGTCTCAATTTAGTTTTCATGTAATCAAGTGTACCACAAATTTTTATGTTAATATTCCATCTATTAGTTATGTATTTTGTGCTTCTAGGATGAAGTGTTCTGGTTCTATTTAGTTTGCAGTGGAAATTTGTGGCTTGAAAATGTGAAAGAAGTTTTTGGGAGTGTTGTTGGATATTCCTGGAACATCTCTTCATGGTCCACATGTAAATGATTGGTCTCTTTTGTCTTCTAGGAAATTTTTTGACATTTGGATGATAAAGCTTGTTATCTTTCTTGTGTTGTGTGGTTGGGTGTTTGTAATAGCATATAAAGTTGTGTTAAGATGCATTTGAGTCCTCACCTACCTTTTTGAGAGCTAAATTAAGTAAATTCAGCTAAATATGTGGTAAGATGCATTTGGTTTGCAGTGGAAATTTGTGGCTTGAAAATGTGAAAGAATATTTTGGAAGTGTTGTTGGATATTCATGGAACATCTCTTCATGGTCCACATGTCAATGATTGATCTCTTTGGTCTTCTAGGAAATTTGTGGATATTTGGATGGGAAGGCTTGTTATCTTTCTTGTGTCACATGCTTGGGTGTCTGTAATAGAATATAAATTTGTGTTAAAATGCATTTGGGTCCTCACCTACCTTTTTGAGAATTGAATTGAGTAAATTTAGTCGAATATGTTTTTTTGGGCTGATTGGTAATGTCCTACACATTTATCTACACATTTTCGTATTGCCGACTTGGGTGGATGTGCTCTAGCATATGTGTCATTTGGATCACATTGAAATATGTTAGAAGTTGTTATTCGGTCCTCTCTATCTCCTGGATAGAACCATATTATTTTTTTGTGGCTAACTTATTGAGATCATTGTTTGGATTCTATTTTGACGTACCTAATTGATTTTTTGAGATCTTATCGAGTATATAAATGAAAGAATAATTTAGTTGAAAGAAGTGTGAGATTTGTGTGATGTACGAAGATAGAATGAAGTAATAAGCTATCAAAATAAAAGATAAATGAGCTTTAATACCTCAATAAGTAGAGTGTTGTGTTGAAAAACATTATAGTTCTAAATCTTTATGTATCTTTCTATCAAATAGTGAGTCTCTTCACCATGTCCTTGTAATTTGTATATTTCCCTAGGTTTGCATGCCTTACTATTTCAATTCCTTTATATATTTCCCTAAGGTTGTCTAATGTAGCCTAAAAGTCCTATTAGGAGCAATGTGCTTCCTTACATAGTGATCCCTAATTGTAATTCTATAAGCAATGATCTTCCAATATTGCGAGATTTCTCATCGTGGTTTTTCCCTTCTTAGGTTTACCATGTAAATTTGGTGTTATCTTGTGCTAATTTGAATAAGGGTTCTTGATATAATTAATAGTTTGAATTTGTATATTATTTAAGGGTTTAATATCTAGAGGGTTTAAATTTTGATAGATACAAATTCAACCCCCTCTTAGTATCTAGGTGTGTTGAAAAATTTGTATCAAATCCAAGATCCCTTGAAGAAGATTAACTTCTTAAGGAATGGTCTAGGATGGCACATCATGGAGCTTACAAAGGTCCTAGGTTTGATGGGAAAAATTACACCTTTTGGAAATTTAGAATGGAAGGAAATCTAAACTCTCTAAGGTTTGGTGTTTGGAAATCTATCAAGGATGGTTATACTACTCCTATTGCTCCTCCAAAAAATCCAACTAAGATTAGGCTATATGAGAATAATTCCAAAACTAAGAATGCTATCGTGTGCGGGTTAAATGATTGAGAACTTCTAAAGGAGATGAGTTACAATTCTACTAAGGATGTATGGGAAAATGTGAGCAACATTTATGAAGTATACAATGTGGTGAAGAAAGAAAAGATGCAAATCCTAAAGAATATATTTGAAACCCTAAGGATGACAGAGGATGAAAATATTTCTAGTGATATGCTTTGGGTGGATGAAATAGTTACCTGAATCAGAGGTCTGAGATTGTGAAGAAGGTTATGAGATCTATCACTAAATATTATAGTCACAAGGTATTTGATATTGATAAGTTTAGTGACTTGGATAAGTATTTAGTAGATGAAATTTTTGATGCTCTCATAATCTCTTAAATAAGAGAATTTGACAAAGATGTGCCAAAGAAGGAAGTTGCATTCAAAACTAGTTAAAAGGTAGGAGATCAAGCAACATATAAAAATGATGACTCTTATGAGGTGGAAGCAAACTTTTTGAGAATATTCAAGAAAGGAACCAACAAATACAAAGGTAAGTTACCCTTCTAGTGTTTCAATTGTGGGAGGATTGGTCATTTTGCATCAAAGTGTCCTCATAAAGAATTAGATGATAGTAACAAAAGAGAAGTTAAAAAGGGGTTTCTATTCCATGGAAAGCAATTGCTCCTTAGAAAATTAGAATAATGATTGAAGTGATGAAACCCTATTCATGGTTGTGAAAGGAAAAAATGGTAATATTGAAAAATGTAAGAAGTCTAGTACTTAGTAGGTAGACAAATTTAATGAAAGTTCAATGGTTGTGTGGATTGCATTTCATGAAAATGAAGAAGCAAATTCTTGGGTGATTGAAAATGGTTGCTCTAACCACATGAATGGTGAAAAAATAATATTCATTAGTCTTAAGAAATGCAATGGTGGGGATGCACTGTTTGGTGTTGAGGAAAGGGTGCTATAATAATTGATGAAAAGAACAAAACTGGGGATTTCCTCTATGTCAAAGGAATGAAGCACAATCTTCTTAAGGTCAGTCAAATGTGTAGCAAAGGATATAACCTTAAATTTCATGCCAAAGGATGTGTGATTAGGAAGGAAGAATATGGAAGATTAGTTGTAGAAAGAACTGGGACAAATAAAAATGTTTATCATCTAAAGGAGGAAAATGGAAGAATATTCTTATTAGATCAATCTGGTGAGTGTTGGTTGTGTCACAAGAGAATGAAACACATCAATTTTGACAATATGGTAAATAGCGGGTATGTGTAGGATCATCATGGAAGAAACAGGCCCTTAAGTGGCGAAAAATTAAGAAAAATTAGAGTTAGGCAACTTGACATAAAAATTTAAATAAGTTATCTATATTATTTCAAAAATATGTAAGGATATAATTTGTAACAAATTGAATGTAGTTTCTAAACTACTAGGTTTATTTTTTTTAAAAGAAAATCTATTTTGTAAAAATTTGAAATTTCAATGCAGTAGTACTTAAATTTCAGGGAAAAAATAAGTAGGTGTTTGTTTGACCACCCTAACCACAATAAAATGATAATATTTTTTTATAATATTTTATATATAAGTAGAGGACTCATGTACTGATGTGATGCATATTTATTTGTAATTTATTTCCATGTAAATAATTAATTATTATTTTTTTATTAAAAAATTTAAAATATATAAAAACTCATACATCTAACCACCTTAACTTGTTCAAAACTTCATGAAATTCTTTTTTTTTAATCCTATAGTATACAAAGCATAGAATGTGACGCATGTTTCAGATTCAAAAAATGTGATACCATTTGAAAGCTATAGATGTTTTTCAATCAGCCTATCAATCATGACTTTAGTCGTAACTCTAATAGAAAATGAATAATAATTATTTATTAAATTCAAAGTAAAACATAATTTATATTGGTGGAAAGTTGAGAATTTTCTTTAAAAACCCTTTTCATTTCATTAATTTTGGGTAATAAAAAAGTGTCATCCACATACCCTACAAATACCCATCATATCGCTACTTTTTGGCCCATCATGATCCTACACATACCCTATCATCTCTACTCATGCAGTGAGAGATGTGCCTAAGATAAGTAAGCTTGCAAATAAATTATGCAAGGAGTGTCAAATGGGAAAGTAAACAAAGAATGTAAGTTTCTAAGAGAAAGGAGTGCTCTACTACAATACCATTGGATTTGATTAATAGTGACCTATATAGACCTATAAGAACAAGGAATCAAAAAGGTGAAACACATTTCATGTTGCTTATTAATAATTATTCTAGAATGACTAGGGCTACATTTTTAAGAGATAAGTTAAAAGTTTTTGATAAGTTTAAATTCTTCAAAGAAAAATTTGAGAATGAAATAGATGCTAAGATAAAATGCTTAAGGTCAGATAGAGGAGGTAAAATTGCTTCAAATGAATTTGAAAGGTTTTATTCAAATCATGGTATTAGGATATATATGTATACTCATAGGGCCCCTCAATAGAATGGGGTAGTGGAGTGGAAGAATGGGACTATCCTAGAGATGGCTAGGGCTATGTTTAAAGATGTTGATCTGCCTAATATGTATTAGAAGGTAGTAGGTCACACTGTTGTCTATTTTCTTAGTATATTACAGTTGAGGGTCAATAGCACTAAGACCCCTTATGAGTTGTGGTATGGAAGGCCTCCTACTATTAGATAATTTAGGACCTTTGGTAGAAGATGCTACTTAAAAAGAGATGAAGAAGACTTTAGAAACTTTGATTCAAGGTGTGAGGAAGAAATAATTATTGGATACTCAACTAGGAGCAAGGACTATAGATGGTTTTGTAACATAGATTTTAGGAACCTAAAATGCTAGCTCTCTTCCTAGGGTTTTCCACCTAGAAAGATAGAGATTAGGGCTCCTAAAATGCTTATGCACATTCAAATTAGAATTTGTGCAATGTGATATGATGTAAATGGACTAAACTAAATTAAATTGACTAATTGAAATGGTCTAAAATGAATGTTAAAGTGCAATTTAAGCTATGTTTGAAAACACACTGTGATATGCAAACAACTATGAAAGATGAAGAAATTGAAAGAAATATGCATAACAGAAGGTACAAGGTCAAATCTGAGTGCACCTGAATGTTGTATGAACTTTCTGGAGTGTCTGGGATGTTGATGATTTTTTTTTTTTCACAATGGGACTCATTCGCCAAGGGTGGTGAATCAATCCTCCTATTGTTGAAAATGTGTCAGGAACTAATTTCTGACAGTCGGGAGTTGATTTCTGACAAAATGCAGATTTTTAGATTTCAAGTGGAACTCATTCGCCAAGGGTGGTGAATGATTCCTCCCAAAGATTTCTGCAAAATCAAGAGACAACACTGCTACTCCAGATCTGACGATGTTTGAATATTAGGTTGTTGGGGTCAATTCTGCAGAAAATGGACAGAAAATGATCAAAATGCTTGAAAAGATGATGAGTTGACTTGAAAATCATGGTTGAATTGAATTGCACTTTCCAACACCTTTAAACCTATTAAATCTACAAAAAAAAGCTACAAATACACATGCACAAAGGGAAAAAATGTTGGAGGGTTAGTGAATAGGGGTTTGCCTTGGTCAAACCCCACTTTGGTAATCAAACCCAATAGAAATGAATGAAATCTTACAAAGGAAATGATAAATGAATAACATGCAAGCATTACAAACTTACCAAATCCTTGAATATGCAAATCTAAAGTGATGTCAGTGGCTGCTCTAAAGTGCTTGAAAAGTTCTTAAATTGATGATGTAAAATGCTTGATTGCTTGAATGACTTAGAAGATTGAATGCTTGAATTGTGTTAGAAGATTGAATAATTCAATGAGATGTAAAATGAGGTTAAAATAACATATTTATACAAATCTTGTGCCTTACTATCTGTTCATACCTCATCACAGGTTGACATGATGTGAATTTGAGTAAAATCCCGAAAGAAATTTTGAAATATTTTGAATTTAGGGCCAAGGAGGACTCATTCGCCACCCTTGGAAAATGAGTCCCACCTAGGACCCAAAACCAAGTGTCGGGAAAAATGTTGTGTTTAATGTTGTTTTTCAGGATAGGACCCAAAAAAAAACTTAATATAAGCATATGAGGGCATAAAGAGACAAAATAAAGGACGAGAAAGGTGTAAATAGTTAAAATATGCCTAGAAAAGCATGAAATCTTGTTACAAGACTTTACAAGACTTAAAAATAGGACTTGTTAATGAATGAAAGTGTGGTTTTTAGGTGAATTGCATTAAATAGAGTCTAGAAGAATGTATAAATGTCTTACAATACTTCACAACACCTTCATAAAATGTCATTCTTTGAGTTTTAGGACCAAAATAAGCATTTTCAAGCTAAGATACATCATAAAATTAAAGCAAAATAGTTCCAACACTATGAAACAAGAACTAAAATACCATGAAAATGACAAGGGTTCATTTTTCAATGACACATTTAGCCCCCACTTTAGTGAGAGAAACTTGCTTCTTCACACTAAAGTGGCCATGAACATTGAGAAGATGGTTCGAAAGCAATTACAGTAGCAAGATGGAATACAAAAAAAGAGAGGAATGATCAAGCCCCCAGGATGAGGATCCCATGACAAATTGAACATAAGGACAAAGGAACACACAAGTGTTGAGAGCAATTGAGTGAAGCTTCAATCATCAATCCAACTAGTTGTGAAAAGAGATCTAGGTTGATTGTTTGAAAAAGAAAGAATGTGTACTCACTGTGGGGACACAAAACTAGTTGTCCGCGTGGTGAGAAAGCCCAAAAAGTAAGATACATATGCTTGTTGGTAGGCACTCACAAATAAACACAAAAGTGGCTATGGGGAAAAGTCATGCCGCTAGTTGGGCTTCCCACTCAACCATGCCAAAGCTATACCCATTTGATAACTTTAACAAGGCTCCACAAAGCTAAAGAAAATTCAAATTTCGGTTTAAGTTTCATAAAATAAGAAAAATAGGATGGCACCATAGGCATGCAATTTGTGTTATGCAAGGTGGCCAAACAAATAAGACAGCTCCACAAGCATGCAAGTTGTGTTATGTAAGGTGGCCAAATAATAATGTTATGTGTAAAAATGTTATGTGTAATATGTTCAAAGGAGTCTTGTTCAGTTTATGCAAGTTCATTCCCTTAAGGAACATTGTGTCTAATGTCTCCAAAAGAGGACCAGTCAAAGAATAGTATATTCACAACTTAGGGGATGCAGTGCGTCACATCAAACGACACAGAGGAATGCAATATGCTAAGATATATCACACTTATGAGGGACATCACACCCAATGCCATCCACAAAGTGACAAATGCATCACGTAAACGACAAGGATTTGCTAAGAATGAAAATGAAATAATGGTAATGTATGCACCCCACTTTGAAGGAATTGCTACACATCGTTCTATGAGCAATTACTTGAAAGTAGAGAAGAGGAAGAAATCAAGACATGAGAGCTAACTCAGAAATATTTATTCCAAGTCATATGTTTCAAAGTTAATTTGCATCATGTCAAGATGGAGAAGAAAAGCAAGGAAAGAAGGGAGTTGGCCACCAAAAAAGAAAGCACACCAAACACATAAGGTATCTATGGATTTGGGGTCAGTATGTTCATTGCTGCATTGTTTTGATTTAAAGAGCTCAGAATTGTCATCATTCCCCAAAGCACATAGAAATGGAAGAATGACACAAAGAGAGTGAAAGCAAAGGAAAAATTCCATTTTGAGTCAACATGGAAGAGACGTTGCAGTCTCAATGCTTTACATCATCCCCAAAAGGAAAACACAAGCGAAAAGAAAAAAATGAAAAGTGAAAAAGCCTTTGGGTCAACATGAAGGAGACATTTCAGTCTCAATGCCTTGCGTCATCCCCAAAAGGAAAAAAACAAGAAAATACAAAGGAAAAAGGAAAAGAAAAATGGGGTTTTGGGTCAAAATGGAAGAGACATAGGGCGTCTCAAAGCTTTGCATCATCCCCAAAAGGAAAACACAAAATAAAAGAGAAAAGTAAAAGACAAAGACCTTGTGGGTCAACATGGAAGAGAAATAGGGCATCTCAACACTTTGCGTCATCCCCAAAAGGAAAACACAAAAAAAAAGAGAAAAGTATAAGGCACAACAAATAGAAGAATAAAGATACACATAGAAGAAGTGTATAAAGAGAAGAAAACATCAAACACACGATATAGGGGAACACAATATACACATAAAAAGAAAGAAGAAAAAGGGTAAAATATAAGCTAGGAAAAGGAAAATCACTCATCTAACAAGTCATCTGCCTCCCAATCATTTTCAGTGCAATGCGAAGGCAGTTGATTGTCCAAAGGAGGAATCGCAAGTGCCGAACTAGGGGTTGTACCAAGTTCTTCACTTGGTGGAGAGGATTTATCATTTAAGTTCATTGTAGATAAAAATAAAGAGTTTAAATCATTGTTTATTTCTTCATCTATTTTAGCAATCGTCCCATCATCATTGTCATCAACAAGATTAATAACAACGGGAGGACAAAGGGTGATTTCTAAGGACGGATGTATCAAAAGAATTGGTTTTTGAATATGCTCATTTTGTTGTGATGGGGGTATAGGACTGTCGTGTGGTTGCTCAAGAGAGGGAAGGTGATCATCTATTTCTTGTCAAGGGTATAGGTTGATTTTCTCTATTGTCTGTTAGAGAAGATTGATGAGCAAGGAGACGACGATGACACCTTTGTTCCCTAGCACCATGGTTCTATTTAATTTGGTTTTGCAATTGTTGAGGTGTAAGAGCCAATTGAATCGGTATAGGTTTGTCTACTTCCGAAGGGGGAAGAATAGAGGAAACTAAAGAAGAGGGATCAAACACTTTCTCTTTTTCTTTATATACTTGTTTGGTTCGAGGAGGCGGAGTAGGATTTGTGTCAGGTTCCCTTTGTTGTTTGAACGATGGTAGGGAAGGGTCTAGAGGGACATGGTTTGAAGTTGTGTTGGTTTTTTGAATGTCTTACTCAAGTGTAATCATGGTTTCATCTAGGATAAGAGGAGTGGAAGTGGACGAAGATGTATTATGAAAAGATAATTCTATGATTTTTTTAGCTTTAAACTTTTGATAAGTGATGTAAAAGAAGTCCTTTCGAGGGGTGATAGGTTCGATGGGCGTAGGCCAAAAGGATTCTAATGAAAATTTACCTTTGGAAGATAAAGGATTAAATCCACTACGGTGTATGGTGACTACCTCATTGCCATGCAAAAACTTTAAGCACTTGTGAATGACTGATGGGACTGCTTTCATTGAGTGAAGCTAAGGAGGGCCTAGTTGCGAATGAAATTGGCTGGAATGTGGAATAATAGAGAACGTTACCTTCAAAGTCTTAGGTCCTATGTGTAAAGGAAGTACGATCCATCCAATTTTAGGTCATGCAAAACCATGATGTGTTTTGATCCATGCAATTGGTGAATTAGAGTTATCTTGATATAGATCATGTAATAATATAAATTCTTCTGTGATAACATTCTCACCACAAGTGGGATCTATTAATATACCATTAGTAAGTTTATCATAGATTCTGCCATCTATGTAGAGAGGACCATCAAGAAGCTTTTGTAGTATGTCTTTAACAAAAAAATTAATATCAAGAGATTGAGTGGTTTGGTCCTTGCAAGGGATAATGCCTATCTTAGAGACAAGTTTATCCATAGGAAAAGCTTGGGGAATAGGAGGAGATGTATCATGTTGTCTGTTGTGTGTATCAACAATCATTACATTAGGATTGGAAGGTTCACTAGCCTTGACGAATGAGGTAGTATGCTTAGACATAGGGTTGGTGAAGATTTGGAGATTTTGGTTAGGAGGTGCAACAGACTTACTGCCCTAATCATTAACACCCATAATGGTTAATTCACCTGAATCAATGAGGTCTTGGACTAGATGTTTAAGATGCTTGCAATGTTTGGTGTCATGGCCATTTTGATGATGAAAATGATAATAAGCGTTAGGATTGAAGGTAGGAGGTAGGGGTTGATTAGGATCAAGTTGTCAAATAGGTGGTAAGGTAAGCATGTGTTTTTGGATGAGTTGGTTCATTGTTTGATGGAGGGTGTCAGGTAAAGGGGTGAAATGTCTGTTTGGATCACCATAATGATAAGGAATGGTTATTTTAAAGGCGGCCATTGAATTTTGAACTTGTGAAGCTGGTTGTGGTTGGGGTGAATGAGGTGAACTAAATTGTAAGAAACCTCGGTTAGGTTTACAGAATTTTTGTGTGTCCACGGGTATGTGCAAGATCATGATGGGCCGAAAAGTGGCAATATGATTGGTATGTGGTTGATGACTTTTTTTTACCCAAAATTGATGAAACGAAAATGGTTTTTAAAGGAGATTCTCAGCTTTCCACCAATATAAATTATTCTTTACTTTGAATTTAATAAGTAATTATTATTCATTTTCTATTTGAATTATGACTAAAGTCCTGATTGATCTATGTTGATTGAAAAACATCTATAACTTTCAAACGGTATCACATTTTTTGAATCCAAAATATGCGTTACATTCTCTACTTAACATACTATAGGATTAAAAAAAGAAAAATTGAATTTCATGAAGTTTTTACCAAGTTAAGGTGGTTAGACATACAAATTTTTTATATTTTTAAAAATTTGTAATAAAAAATTCATAATTAATTATTAACTTGGAAAAAAATTACAAAAAAATATGCATCACATCAGGACATGAGTTATCTACTTATATCTAAAATCTTATAAGAAAATATTATCATTTTATTCTAGTTAGGGTGGTCAGATAGACACCTACTTCTTATTTTTCCCTGAAATTTAAGTACTACTGCATTGAAATTTCAAATTTTCACCAAATAGTTTTTAAACAAACCTAGTATTTTAGAAACTACATTCAATTTTCTATAGATTTTATTCTTACATATTTTTGAAATAATATAGATAACTTATTCAAATTTTTACGTCAAGTTGCCTAACTCTAATTTTTTTGAATTTTTTGCCACTTAAGGGCCTATTTTTTCCATGATGATCCTGCACGTACCCATGTTTTTTTGGTGTGGATTGTTATTTTCAGTTTTGTCAATTCAGCTAGAAGTGGATTTTGACACATGAATTGAAACCGAATTTTGATACTCACATAAGGTTGTGCACAAATGCATGAATGAAGAGAATTTCATCATGGTAAGCTTATCTTGAAGGTTAGTTTGCAAATTCTCAATAAACATTATCTGCAGATGTGCATTTGGAATTTGGACATGAACTTGAGCATATAAGGACTGGTAACGAGAGATGAAATTGGTTACTTTTTCATCTTTGTTTTGTCTACATCTCATAAGGTCGTCCATTTTGTTTTTAGGTGTCATGTGAACTTGAAAGTTATTAATGAAATCTTTCACCAATTCATTAAATGAATGGATGGAATGATTAGGTAAGTTGGAAAACCATTCTAAGGAAATATCTTTCGAGGTCCTTGGAAAAAGATTTGCCAAAATTTTATTGTCAAGGACAAAATCACAACACAAGGCAAGAAAAGCGTTGACATGGTTTATAGGATCTCCTTTTCCTCCATATTTCTCAAACCTCGACATTTCTATTCCTTGTGGCATTGGGGTACGTAAGATTTCTAATGATAAGGGGATGCTACGAACAAGATATGTGGTTGGAGTAGTTTGAGCTTGACTAATGGTGGCAAGTTGGTGTTACATGGATGAAACAGTGTTAAGGCATTGTCTCATGAAGGGATTAGAATAATGGGGTCGAGATGGAAGTGAAAATGGTGATGGATATAGGTGATATTAGGGGAAGTGGAAGGGATAGTAAGGGGTGGGAAAGTGGTGGAAGGAGGTTGCGATGCCACAAAAGGAGCAGGAATGCTAGTGGAAATCGGGAAAGAAGTAACAACATAATTGGATTGATGTAAAGTTTTATGGACCTAAAGATTGGTGTAAGTGGGTATGGAAGCTATGGTTGAAGGAGGAGGAACTTGAGATCCTCCTTGGGTGACAAGAGTGTTTGTTGGAGTATTGGAAGAGTCATGTTTATTGTCAATCTCGACTATTTGTTTTAGCACTTGCAAGCCATCATCACTTTCAATTAAGCAATGAAGGTTCTCAATAGCAGGTATAACAGTGGTGGAATTTTTTTCAACGAACAAGTCTTGTTGTAAATGTGCAAAGTCGTCATGAATGTTAATAACCTTTTCTTGTGGGAGAGACTTTTTTTTATTGTCAACATGCATATGATGGAAAGGGGAAGGCATGGAAGTGGTATTTTTAGGGCCTAATGTGCCATTGTCCATACCAGGAGTAGGAGCTCATGAGATCCCAAGGTCCACAATGAAAGTGCTATCGCGGGATGCCATGAGTCCAGAACTTCTTCTCACTAAAGTATTATCAATGGGGTACCAAACATTCATGCAAGTACCACAAGGGAAGGGTGAATGAGAATGCAAGCTAATCTAAGAATGTAAAATGAAAATAACAAAAAATATGCTAACTGTAATAGAGGTGCAAATATAGAAAATAGAAATGCAGGAAAATGCTAGAAACAATGCAAAATTAATGTCTAAAATATGCAAAGGGACTGATTCACCCTGGGTGGCGAATGAATCCCAAGATGCAATTTTTTTTATATTTTTCAAAATTTTAAGAATGATTTAAATGTTTTTCAGAATGCAAATACAGACACGGAATGCAAAGTTTTATTTTTTCAATGAAATTGAATGCAAGAATAAAAACTAAATGATTTTTTCACTAATGCAAAATGAAAGATCCTAGAATGCAATAACAAATCAATGTCCTAATTGAATGTCAATGCAAATAAAAACTAGGATGTAAGATATGAATGCAATCAAAAGTTTAAAAATGTTCAAGAGTCGGGTTCACCAAAATGTGACAGATTTTAGGAACCCAAAATGCTAGCTCTCTTCCTAGGGTTTTCCACCTAGAAAGAGAGATATTAGGGCTCCTAAAATGGTTATACACATTCAAATTAGGATGTGTGTAATGTGACATGATGTAAATGGACTAAAATAAATGCAATTAACTAATTGAGATGGTCTAAAATGAATATTAAAGTGCAATTTAAGCTATGTTTGAAAACACACTGTGATATGCAAACAACTATGAAAGATGGAGAAATTGAATGAAATGTGTAGAACATAAGGTATAGGGTCAAATATGAGTGCACCTGGATGTTGTATGAGATTTCTAGAGTTTCTGGGATGCTGATTAATTTTTTTTATTTTTCATAGTGGGACTGATTCGCCACCCCAAGGGTGGCAAATCAGTCCTCCTACTGTTCAAAATGTGTTAGGAACTGATTTCTAACATGCAAATTTTTTAGATTTTAGGTGGGACTCATTCGCGGAGGGTGGAAAATCAGTCCTCCCCAAGATTTTTGGAAAATTAGGAGACACCACTGTTACTCCAAATCTGGCAATGTTTGAATATTAGGTTGTCAGGGTCAATTCTATAGAAAAAGGACATAAAACACTCAAAATGCTTGAAAAGATGATGAGTTTACTTGAAGAGCCTAGTTGACTTGAATTCCACTTTACAACACCTTTAAAATTGTTAAATATGCAAAACAAAGCTACAAATACACATGCACAAAGGGGAAAAATGTTGGAGGGTTAGTGAATAGGGGTTTGCCTTGGTCAAACCCCACTTTGGTAATCAAACCCAATAGAAATGAATGAAATTTAAAGGAAATGTTAAATGAATAACATGCAAGTATTACAAACTTACCAAATCCTTGAATATGCAAATCTGAAGTGATGTCAATGAATGCTCCAAAGTGCTTAAATTGATGATGTAAAATGCTTGATTGCTCGAATGACTTAGAAGATTGAATGCTTGAATTGTGTTAGGAGATTGAATACTTCAATGAGATATAAAATGAGGTAAAAATTGCATATTTATACAAATATTGTGCCTTACTATCCGTTCATACCTCAACACAAGCCGACATGAAGTGAATTTGAGTAAAATCCCTAAAGAAATTTTAAAATATTTTGAATTTGGGGCCAAGGAGGACTCATTCGCCACCCTTGGCGAATGAGTCCCATCGAGAACGCAAAACCAAGTGTCCAGAAAAATGTTGTGTTTAATGTTGTTTATTATGATAGGACCCAAAAAAACACTTAATATAAGATTATGAGGGCATAAACAGACAAAAAAAAGCATGAGAAGGGTGTAAATAGTTAAAATATGCTTGGAAAAGTGTGAAATATTGTTACAAGACTTTACAACACTTCAAAATAGGACTTGTTAATGAATGAAAAGGTGGTTCTTAGTTGAATTGCATTAAATAGAGTCTAGAAGAATGTAAAAATGTCTTACAACACTTCACAACACTTTCACAAGACATCGTTCTTTGAGTTTTAGCACCGAAATAAGCATGTTCAAACCAAGATACATCATAAAATTAAAGAAACACAGTTCCAACACTATGAAACAAGACAGGTAAAAGACCATGAAAATGACAAGGGTCCATTTTTTGACGACACAGGTTTAACAAGAGATTGGTAAAGATGATTGAAAACACAAATATTAAAGTGGATGAAGTTTTGTGTTAGATCTCACAACAACCAATGGTTTGGGGATTTGATATGTCTCCCTGCTTTGAAGAAGAAGAAGAGAAAGAAGAGAAGAAACAATAATAAAAAAAGGTTCCTAAGACTCCAAAAAACCATGTTTAGAAGAACCATTTTCTAGGTCAGATCGTTGGACATGAGAATGAAGGTGTGTGGACCAAGAGAATATTTGCAAAATCAAGTAAGTGAATTTGTGTTTACTAGATCAAAGGTAGAGCCCAAGAACTTTGTTGATGCTAGCAAAGACAATGGTTCGATAAAAGGTAATGGAAGGGAAAGTAAACTAGATCGAAAAGAATAAATAATGGGAATTGGTTTCTAGACTAGCTGATAAGAATGTGATAGGAACAAAGTGGGTGTTTTGAAACAAGTTGAATGAAGATGGTGAATTTGTGAGGAAAAAAACTAGATTGGTATGTAAATGTTATTCACAAGTTGAAGGTGGGTATATGTAGGATCATGATGGGCCAAAAAGTGGCAATATGATGGGTATGTGGCTGACGACTATTTTTTTACCCAAAATTGATGAAACGAAAAGGGTTTTTAAAGAGATTCTCAACTTTCCACCAATATAAATTATGCTTTACTTTGAATTTAATAAGTAATTAAATTATTCATTTTCTATTCAAATTATGACTAAAGTCCTAATTGATAGCCTAATTGAAAAACATCTATAGCTTTCAAATGGTATCACATTTTTTGAATCCAAAACATGCATCACATTTTATGCTTCGTATACTATAGGATAAAAAAAATAAAAAATGAATTTCATGAAGTTTTGACCAAGTTAAGGTGGTTAGACATACGAGTTTTTATAATTTTAAAAAGTTGTAAAAAATCATAATTAATTATTTACTTGGAAAAAAATTACAATAAAATATGCATCACATCGAGGGATGAGTCCTCTACTTATATCTAAAATATTATAAAAAAATATTATCATTTTATTGTGGTTAGGGTGGTCAGTCAGACACCTACATCTTATTTTTTCCCTGAAATTTAAGTACCACTGCATTGAAATTTCAAAATTTCATCAAATAATTTTTTTTTGTTAAATATACCTAATAGTTTAGAAACTACATTCAATTTGCTATACATTCTATTCTTACACATTTTTGAAATAATATAGATAACTTATTCAAAAAATTTCGTCAAGTTGCCTAACTCTGATTTTTCTGAATTTTTGCCACTTAAGGGCCTATTTTTTCCATGATGATCACTGCACATACCCATGTATTGATTTTGATGAGACTTATGCTTTGGTAGCAAGAATGGAGGTAATCAAGATGTTTCTTAATTTTTCAACTCACAAGAATTTCAATGTCCATCAGATGGGTGTCAAGTCCACCTTCTTGAATGGTAATTTAGAGGAAGAGGTATATATTGAGCAACTGGATGGTTTTTAGTTATCACAAGATATGGGTATGGTGTAGAAATTCAAGAAAGCTTCGTATGGATTCAAGTAAGCTCCTAGAGTTTGGTATGCTTGGTTGGATAAGTACTTACTTCAGTAAGGTTTCAAGAAAGGTATTCTAGATAGTAATCTTTAAATTAAGGTATATAGGAAGACAAAGATTTTGATTGTGGTGGTATATGTTAATAAAATCATCTTTGGTGGAGATGATGATATGTATAAGAGGTTTGCATAAGTGATGTATAAAGAGTTTGAGATGTATATGATTGGTGAGTTGTGTTTCTTCCTTGGGCTTCAAATTGTTCAAATAGATGATGGTATCTATATTTCTTAGGATAACTATGTTAGAGAGATGTTAAAGAATTTTTGCATGGAGGATTCCAAAATCAGTAAGTACTCCTATGGTCTCAAGTTTTCACTTCAGCAAGACTGATGAGTCTCCTCAGGTTTATCAAACTATTTATAGGTCTATGATTCATGGATTATTGTACTTGACTACCTCTAAACCTGTTATTACTCATGTAGTATGTTTGGTTGCAAGATATCAATCTAATCCTAAGAAAATTCATGAGAAAGTAGTGAAAGGAATATTCAAATACTTAAGGTAACTCTGGATTATGGTCTATGGTATAAGAATGATGATAAATTTTCTTTGAGTGCTTATACTAATGCTAATTGGACACAATGTGTGGATGACTAGACAAGTACTAGTGAAAGTGCATTTTTCTTGGGAGATAGATTGGTCTCTTGGTTCAGTAAAAAGCATGACTTATTGTCCTTATCCACAACAAAAGCTGAGTATATTGTTGTAGCATCTTGCTATTGGAAGCTTGTGTTGCTTGTGTGTTTTTTGGGTGTTGTCATTGATGTCAACCCCTTGTATGAAGAGATTGTTGGAATGCTACTCTATTGATGATGTCAAACCCTAGCATTGGAGTTGTTGGTATTGATGTTGAAACACAATGTAGCTAGTGTTTTCATTGATGTCTTACTTCAATATAGTTGTAGAAGTTGTGCTTAGAGAGATAGTTGGGTCTGATATAGTTGATGATATGTGTTGCAAATGTTGTAGATTTGTTGCAGAGATTCCAATAGTGTTGATGTAGTTGGTTCACTTGGTTTACAAGTGTTTTTGAGAAAATTTGAATAAAAGAGAGTTTAGTGTGACAGACTGGTGTCTAGTGTTCTTCTCTGCATTTATTCATGGTTGAAGATATGCCCATGTGATTTGCAAGGTAGAGGGCCTATTTCTCCTTATATTTAAAAATGATAACAACCCTTTTTCTTCAAACCACCCATCAAAATAATTTTGGGGCAAGTATTTCTAAAGAATCTACAACCACCATTAAAATGACAATACCCCTTATTCTAATTCTTTTATTACAGATTGCTTCACACATTTTAGCATTGAGAGAAAGAACTAATTTTTTGGGGTATTTGAAGGAACACTTACCTTCTTTCCACCATCAACATCAACCCCCAACCCTTCATTGTTAGATTAAATAACAAATTTTGTGTCCACCAAGAGTGACTGCTTTTGTTCCACCATAATATGTTGGAATGACCTAGAATAATCATTACTGCCATTCATAGTATTTGTTCCAATTGCAAGGGTATCAAGGGAGTTTGTAACCCCATCCATTAAAGCCCACTAAATAGGGATTAACAATCACAAAGGAAAATATATCTGCAATGATGGGTAAATAAGACACAAACAAGAAAATGTAGTACTAGAGCCACCATTCACTAACAAAAGGCAATAAATAAGGATAAAAATGACGAGTGTATGTGGGCATAATAAATAAATGCAAACCATTATGGGGGAGGGATCTACCTCCCCCACTATGCTGCCTGAAGAAACCCTTGCCCGCCCCCATGGACACCTACTCTTCTTCGATGTCTTAAGAGAACAACATTTTAGATCACCTTTTATATTTATGATAGGGAAAATTATCAATATAAAATACTCCATTGCATATACATTGCTACCCCAATAGTTGTACACATAAGAATAATATTTTTCACTATGACAACAATACTTGTTTAAATGGACATTTTATTTTTTTTAATGAGCATATTATTTTGTAAATAACACAAGTATAGAGGATAGTTATGATATTTTATTTAAGACAAAAAAAATTATTTCACTTCTTAACAAATGTATTTATGTTCTTTCTATATAACATTCATAGGTTCTCATGTGTTCAAGAATGGGTCAATCTTGATCAACATTTGATTTTTTTTTATTTACATGTGAACTATTTATTTATAATTTTAATATAAATATGTAGTAATATTGAATATTAGAGGCTCTAACCTAAACCTAACCCTATTCATAATGTTAACCTCAATCCTATTACTAACCTAATCCTAATGTAAACCCTAAACCTAACTCTAACCGTTAACCTAACCCTAATAATTTTGTGTTCCATGTTGCACTACGAGTGCTACTAGCATATATATTTTTAATAACATATATAAAAACAACAAGAGATATTCTTCTCAAGGCATCTAATTTTTAAGGAATTTATTAAAAAAAAGAAGTGCAATAGACACCTTGAGAAAGATATCTTCAACGTTTATATATATTTATATGAGACAATATTAAATATTATAAACACAAATGACATAACAACAATTGAACCTTATACAACTATGACTCCTCTCCTTATATTACACCATTTGAAGCTTAACTTAAACATCATAGGTATTTATAGTCAAATAGCAATGGGAAATTAATTCTTTGAAAGTGGAGAAAGATTACTTTATCTAACAACCAGGAAATAAAGACTCTAGCAACCAATTCAATTTCTAGTTACTGTCGCCTCTGGATTGAAAAACATGTGTCGATTCAATTTGAACATTGTATTTGCTTTTAGAACTTTCTACTTACATAGATTTAGGTTAATGTGAGTGGGAAACCCCCACTTGCCCTAAATTTGACGTGTATAATATCCAGTTCCATTTGAAAGTTTTTCCTTTCCATATACGGTTTCCAAAGGAGTTAAATTACCATAATGGCGATGGGGTATAAAATATGAATTAAATTTTTCTTACTATTTTCTGGTGGTGTTTCCAATTTTTAATGGCACTTGACTTGACTTATCAAAACATTAAAATAGTGGTTGAGATAGTTTCTATGGTAAGCAATGTTTAGTTGTAGGATTAGATGTATAAGATTTCTCTCTATTATTTCATGTGGAAAATGTTATATAATAAATATTTTAGGTAATTTTTTTTTAAAACTAATCATCTAACATATAGGTCAAATACAAGGAGTCAAGATTATCAAAAGAATAACTACAATAATAATATACTTAGTATGGAATTGACCCCGCAGTGCAATGGTTAAGTTGCAAGGGTAGTAGTTGGGTTGTCTAAGGTTTGAATCCCACGGTGGAGGGTGGGAATGCCACAGGGAGATAGTGGCAGTGACATCAACAAAGGAAATAGTAGTGGTGGATATGGCGGTGGAAATTTGGAATGGCTAGGATGAGGTCCCCTGAATGTGGCCTCACTGGTTCATAGCTCCAGTCAATAGCATTCAAGATGTTGCCCCTTAGCAGTGATTTACCAATATATATTTATATATATATATAGTTAATATTTTTAAATAAAATATGATATGAAATTTAATTAAATTATATATATTTCTAGTGGATGATGGTTTCTTTAAATTTAGAGAGAACTAATTTTAAATATATTTTTAAGTAATTTAGGATGTGACAAATATATAAGATTTTAATGGAAAAAAGGGTGCAATGTTCTTTTACAAATTTATTGTAAAACATAAGTTGTCAACTCCCTCATAAATACATGTCTTAGACCTCAATTAAGATTTCATTGCAAACCATATTCCCTACAATTTATTAATCTACTCCATACTCTCACATGGACTTATGATATACTATATAGTTAAAATGTTAAACATTTGTAAATGACTAAATGAAACAATTAATAATTATAAATATAGATATTTAAATATTTTTACAATATTGAATACTATAATTTATAATATTTAATTTAGTTTTTTTTTCAAACCCATTATTTAATATAATATTTCTTAATATAAAATTATTAAAAATAAATCAATAAATTATTTATGATTAAATCTCTTGGTATTATTGTAATATAAAATATATGTGCGTATATGTGGACATCAAAGTTGAGTGAAAAATAGAGTTAGATGCACAAACTATGAATTAATCTCAAACCTAAATAAGACACATACCTTCAATAAAGTAAAAAAAATCTAAATTGTAATGTAAATGTAAGGAAATAAGAACATTACACATAAATTTAACCTTACTGATGTGCTCAAGTTTTGAGTGAATGCATTGTTAAATAATATGGATTTTTTTTTTATGAAATTTCCCAATTTTATATGATTTATGCACCATAAATGATGATGGGTAATGTCATTTTCATAAGTTTCCTTAAATATACATTCAAATTTTAACATGGAAGGTGAACACTAAAAGATCGAGTCAAAATATGGGTGTGCATCCAAGCCTCTTGACAATTGGAAAGAAGAGATGATAAAGGGATGATTTTTTTATAGAATAAAATAAGATGCAAGAAAGTACGAAAATATGGAGAATGCAAGTGGAGGAAATACATTAAGTTTGAAATGAAGGGTTAATATTTCTCAATGTTTTTGTAAGGCCTCACCTTGTATGTGCCTAATACAAACCTAATTTGTTATATGTTTTTCTTAAGTTGATGATTAGATATATTGTGAATGATAAATAAGGTGATCCCTTGGCAATATTTTGGCATTTCGTTTTGGCATTATGTTTTATTGTCACTACCATGAAGGTGGAACACACTTGTATACTATGGAATACAAATTGAAATTTAAATGGATTATTATATGATTAAAGTTTAGAATATTTAGCTAACAAATTTATGCAATATACAATTGTTACTTATGATCATGTATTGTGTAGGAAGGTAATGGTGTTAGTACAAGAAAGGAAGACCAATGGGTAAATCGAAAAGACATCTTCTTACGGTTGTGAATTTAACCCCTTTTTGGTGCTTATAAAGAAATAAAGTTAATATGTTGAGGTGGAGAGGGTTGATATTAGAAGGATAATTTATTTTGGGGTTGTGAGGGTATGTTTCATGTGGGTGTAAGTGGGGTTAGAGGTTAGGAACCCTTATCCAAGTTTGAATTTCTGATGGGTCCTTAAATGGGTCTTTAGAGAGGATTGTTGGTCAATTTTCTTGGTTGGGATGCAAAAAAAAAACCCCAGGGATCTATACCATAGTGGTAGGGCTCAAGAGGGAGTAAAATAGTGCCCCAAGGACATGACTTGACCCTTGAAAAGTCCTCATAATAGTGAGTGACGAGTTTTGAGGAGAGGATGAGATAGAAAGATGGAGGGGTTGCCCAAGTGCATGTTTCCTCTTTAATAAGGAAAAGACTCTCATTGATAGAGGTACGTACACTCCACACCTTCCCATCCAAGGGTTTGCAAGTTGAAAACTCCTATATATTTTGGAGAGGAAGAATGAGTGGGTGTTACCCACTTCTCCTTATGGAGAACTCTAATACTAAAAAAAAAAAGAGAAGTTTTTTTTCCCTTCTCCCCATTCCTCATTGATTAATTGTTGTGAAAAGATTATAGTATGTTTTAGGGATATTCGTTGAGTATGGTGAGTGGAGAGCTTAGATGTTATGTTATCTTTAACTCTTTTGTAAAATCTTGAGAAGGCTTCATTTATCATCTTGGGGTTAATAAATTTCTTGCTCGGGGATATGGCTAGAGCCCACAAGGCTCCATGACGCCATTATGGTAGGGTGGAGAGAAATCCCTTATGTGTTGGTTTGTTATTTAGTACATTTCTATGCATTGTTATAATGAGGAGAGATTGAAAAAAAAAAAAAAACTGATATTTTGTTGTAGTGAAGAAGAGATATTATTCTTTGATCTTGTGTGAAAAAGAAAGGTTGCGATAGAGAGTGATTTCTATTTGGCATTTGAAATAAATGTGTGTAAACTTAGTTGTATTTTCCTCTTACCGTTTAAACAAATCCTTTATGGGAAAATCATTATTTGATGCATTATAAGTAAAACACAAGTGTTGTAATTTCTCACACTTGAGATGAAGAAAGATTTTCATGCAAAGAAAGGAAATGTGATGACTAAAAGGCATAATATGTGGAAGGAATTTGTTTTCTTTAAAGTTACAAAGAGGAGTAAGTTTGTTGCTTAATTATTTATTTGGGAAAAAAAAACTTCCTTGTTATGAAGAACAAAAAGGATTAGAAAATAAGCCAACTATTGTACTTGTAGTAAAGTTCTAAGTTGTAGGAAGAAATCTCTTATATTTTCTTGAAAACCCTATGGAAGCTTTGGGATACATGATTGTAACTCCTTTTTAAATTGGAATAAATGAATAGTGTACTCCTTAAGGTTGTACAATACATATAAATGTAGTTTTCTTAAAACTTTCCAAAGTCTCCATTTTAGATACATCTAATTTTAAATATGCAAAAAAAGAAAAGAAAAATATTCAATAGTTTATTTCTTTCTTTGCTATTTATAAATATAGTATGTGTATATAATACTTTATATTTCATATATATATATATATATATATATAATACTATTAAAATTTATATAATAAACAAATTATAATAAAATAAATACTAATTAAAAATAAATAAAAAATTCTAAAAATAAATAAATAATTTAAACACATTTCTTGTTTTATGCAATCACTTCTTGCGTTTAAAAAAATAAATATATGCAGCGATAAATTAGCATTCTTAAATAAATTTTTATGTTGGAGAATCAAAATAACACTGGAAACACAGGGGTTGGTAGAGTTAACCTCTGGAAATTTAAAAGCATCATCTTTAAATATGACTGCAGTGTTTTTACTTACATCTAAAATTAAAAGAATAAAATAATGAATTTACAGGGGGATGTACATAGCAGCATGTTAACCATTGTTGGTTGTCCATAACAGCAGCAAAATATGTTTATCTAAAAGAAGGAAAAACGCAGAAATAGGCAGCCGCCCCCAATGCAAAGCAAAACAGATTTCTTTTTTTCATTAATTTTTAAAAATAAAAATAAACTTTAGATTTATTCACATTTAAATCTGTTTACATTTAAATCGGAAACTTCATATTTTTTTTAAAAGAAGACAAGCATATTTTTTTTTAAAAGAAGACAAGGTCTGCATATTTTTTTAAAAGTAAAATATAAACACCATTTGCAGATATATTTTACGGTGGCTTTGATGAAATATAAACTGCAGATTTTATATACCGTAGCAGCAATAAATCTTTGTATTCTACACAGCAGATTAAAAATATCTTATATATAAGCAAATAGAGGGTTTTCGCCTGTACCCTATCAAATGCGAACATATATATATAAATTCAAAATCTGCAACCTACTTCAGCTAGTGAAATAGAGGGTAAATAGCAACATAAACTGTGTACTAATAACTCAAATAATACTATGAGATGGGTTTATCTTCGCAATAAAGGAGCATATGTAGTGTCGCCTGTAACTCTCATCTCATTTGTTGCTCATCCGTTGCACTACAAATTTCTCTTCCTTTCTACTAGAATTCTCACAATAACCATTTTCCCTCTCTGCTGCAATTGCTTCCCATTATCTCTCTCTGAGGGGATATCAAACATTAAAGGATAGGAAAATAATAGTTTAAGCTGCTTGTGATGATTCTAGGGTTGCCTGTATCGCTCCTTACTTGTGTCAAGTTGAAACGGTTGGTGTAATAAATTGTGATGTAAGGGGGATTGCAGGGGAGTAGTACATTTAAATCTACACAACATATCAAAGGTAGTATGGGCGCTAATTTCCCTGTCAGATTTGGGGAAAACCTCCAATTGCCATTCATAATTCAACTGCTGTTTATTCCTTGTTCACCTGACCCCTCAATAATCATTTACATTTTAGTCATTACATTGTTCTAATTATGCCAATAAAAATTTACAAATTACACCAATATATGTTCACTACTGAATGCGTAGTTGACCAAAAAAATTAAAACACATTGAAAACTATTGAAAATACCTTTTTAACTATTGAAAACATCTTAAATTTTTTGTGGTTTTTTATTGGTGTCTGAATGAACAGGTACTGGCGAAGTGGTAAAAAAAAATAAAAAATCAGACCTATTTTACACTCTGCACGAATACGCAAAGTTAGCCCTAACGGCTACTGGGGCTTTTCCCCTACTTTCTTAAGAAATTTATAACTTGCTAGTGTTACTGTCATAAGAAATTAAAGGGTCAGCATTAATTTTGGGTGCCTCTCAGTACACAACAATTATTATAGCCAGCTGAGGGGTCGCCATATTGTGCTTGTTCAGTGCCAGTACAGAGGAAGAAAAGCCCCAACAAACTTTAATGCAAATCTGGTTCGTGATGTACCCTAGCTTTTGAGTTGGTATATATATTTAATTAATGTTTCCACCATTACACCCTACACTTTGGCTGGGGCTGTACTTGAAAACTCCATTGAGAGAAAGGGTCAATGTATTTGGTTAACTTTTAAATAAATAAATCAAAGATGTGATCATTAAAAGTCTAGTAACTAATTTAATAATAACATATGCATGATAGTATAATAAGTATGGAATAATATTATTACTAAAGAAAAAGAAAGATTAAGTTAATAGAGTGAATATTAATATAATTATTGTTAATGTTTAATCAAGGATTGAATGATAATATTCTTGGTACAATGGGTTACTATATAAACATGTTTAATGTAGGACTCATGATGTCTAATCATGGTTCCGTTGCATCCATAATTAATTTATGTTCATGAGATAGGGCTATTCTTTCTTACTTTCTTTGTACATAAAAGCAAAATATACATACAAACCAATCAACCATATTAATAGATCTATCTTGGGATATATATATATATATATATATATATATATATATATATATATATATATATATATATATATATATATATATAGATAAACTTTTTAACTAAGTTGACATTGTTATGGTCAAATACACATCTAATATTGGAATATAAACTTATGTCCACATTAATGCAGTATTAGTGCATGCGAGCTGGAAATTAATATTAAGACCAACATGGAAAAATCCAATAGAATGAATAAGTCTATTAATAGGAACATTAAATATGGGTGTCAATCATTCTTTTACATTTAAATTTATAGACATGCATAAAGAGTGATTCATATTTTTTCCCATGTTAATATTAATATCAATATTTAAAAGTATCAAATTTGAGTAAAGTTAAACTATCAACTTATTTCTTAACATAACCCACTTGATATAACTTCAAGGTGAATTTCTTTCCGTTGCAATTTTTTTAAGGTGATTAGCTCTATACCGGTACCATATATAATCCATCCTCAAACTTAGTAAGAAATGCCAATTTAGTGCTTATTAATAATAATAATAGTTTTTGATAAAGAAAAAAACGGGTTTTACAGTGACCCAAAACCACCAAGTTTACAACAAAAGAAAGAGAAGGACAAAAAGTCCAGCAGAAAAAACAGGCTGCAATAAAAGAAAGAGAAGGATAAAAAGTCTAGCGGAAAAAAAATGATCCCTTGAGCAACTTGTTTTCAATCTTATAGCCATATTACTCAAGTGAGACAAGGTCTAATCTCTTGGACCTTGTACGAGTTATTAAGGTAACTTTAGATAACTCCTTGAAGGTTAGCATCTCATAATAGGTTCAGAGTTACACAACTAGCTCTTAGAGTGAACCATTAGCTTAAAGCTTGTGTTGTAAATAAACAAATTAAAAAAAATAAAAAAAATTGGTTGAGTTTTTTTATAGCAAAAATTTGTGGGCATGATAGTTTCATTGTCATGCATGCATGAGAAAGTAATGGTGACAAGTTTTTTAAGAAGACATGCATGAAGGTAGAGGGCCTAGATTTCTCCTTCTATTTAAAAAGGATGGTGGACATAATGGGTGAAGTTCTTTTTTATTTTAGTGACATGGATTTGAATTTTGAATTAGAAAAATATGAGAGGTTGATTAATTAGACTAATAAATTAAATAAGTATGTGTTAGTTACTTCATTAGTTGGGGGAAATGGGGACTAATGTTAATTAGTGAAGTGGATTTAATTAATAAACATTAGTGATGTGAAGGAAATTAATTATGATATTGGTCATATTAATTAATTGTGACATAAAATTGATTGACTAAGTTACTTGAAATAATTAATTGTTACATGATTAAATTTGATGGATAAATTTATTCATGAAAAATAGCTAAATTGGGGATAATTATCCAAATTGATTAAATAATGATTTATTTAATTAATTTACAAGAAATTAATGTGGACAAGTCAAAGTGGATTTGGGGTTTCTAAATTTTTACTTTCTTTTATATGGGCACCAGGTAACCCTAGCAACTTAAAGAATTTTTTTTTTTTAATGAATATTAAATAGTTAGCATTAGATTCCTCTAGCCACTAAAAAATATTTTCAATGAGAAAGATAGTAGTGATGTCATGTAAAGAGTGGTGACAAGATAGAAAAGGATTTTGGGAGTCTCTTAAAATCAACAAGAAAGATTGGTAGGCTAGAGAATGATAAATAAGAATGTAAAAGAAAAATGGGAAGGAAAAGTAAGGATGTCAATTGGATTAGGAGAAGAAAAGAAAAAGAGTGGGCAAGGAGCTCTTTTTTACTTTTTCTAGTGAGAGAATAGGACCTCTAATGAGAAGAGGGAAGAGGGGGCAGTATTGAGTAGAGCATCAAAGTTAGCACATCCAAAGTGTTTACAACCTACAATAAAATTACCAATGATAAACTTGTATAGGTGTAACACATGTATGTCACTTTCCAAAGAAATGGAATACGGTTGTTGTACAACAACCATGCATGCATAGAACTTGCACAATCAATACACTATTACCACATTTGAATGGTATTATTGCAAGAAACTATGCAAATTATTATATAGAATCCATACTTTCATGGTCCTTGTATAATATTTGCACAAGCAAGGTGGTATGGGTGCTATGTAGACAACGCCTATGTATAGAATTAGAGAAAATAAGAGAGGGATGGTGTTTTACATATGTATCTTGGATGTGTTGTGCTTATGAAAGAACTACAAGGGAACTAAAAAATATAGAACTTATGTAAGGGAATTGGAGGTAGAGAAAGGGGCCTAGCATTAGGAAGGGTAGGGTTGGTAAGGAAGAATCCAAAAGAATATGTGGTGTAGATATGGTGGAAGCAGATTTGTCAATGTTAGTGAAACTAGAGAGATTATTGATTGTAATACAACTATTGTGATAGTTTAGAGAGGTAGAGATATATTTAATTGTAGATATTTTTTAAATGATGTGGTCATGATTGTAGAGGTACATGTAAATACAATGATGTTGATAGCCCTATCAAATTAGTGGAATTCTTAGATTGATATATTTATCTTATAATATGGGTGATGATAATGATGCTAGGGGATTTGGCATGTATTATAAATACTTATAGAAGGGTATATTATCTATTCATGATAGAGTAAATACCTATGGATATTATTCACACTATTTTTTGTACTAACCCAATAGAATTATATCATTATGTAGCATTAGCTTGATAAAAAAAATTGTAGTTTGGGATCTAATAAGGAATCCCAACAGAGCCTCTTATGTTTTCTCATTTGTATAAGATGATGTTATTATGGGGTAGGTAAGTGGATCAGTATATGGTGAAAAATAGTTGAAGTTAGGTCATATTAGCATGGGTTTCATAAGTAGAGATGGAATATTTGAGGGCGGTGGATAGTAATGATCCATGGTTGAAGGGGATGGGCCTTAAAAGTATTGATAATATATGTGGTAGGGATTATGAGACAATATTTCATAAGAGTAGGTGGTGAGTGGAGATAGAAATGAGTAGAGGAAACTAGATCAAGATAATACAAGGTAACACTAGATGGGGTGGGATGAGTAGATGAGAAAATATGGGAAATAGAGATAAGATGAGCATATGGTTTGAGATGATTAGATGGTATAGGATGATAAAATAGTTTATAAAAACTAGAGGATGCAAGGTGTTGGTAAGTTTATATAGGTACCTAAGGTAGAGATGCCAAATATTTAGGCGACCCTCCAAATTATAGGTTTAGTTGGTGTGGTCCCTAGGAGTCAAGAAATCTAGAGTAGATGGGTCAAGCTTCGATATCCTATTGAAAAATACAGTAGTGTGATTTTTGACTATATTAGGATTACAAATGGAAATTGATAGGGCTTATTTAAATTGAGATATAGATTAAATACATAACATGAAATAGATGGATATGTGCTACAAAGAGATATAGAATTCATGTAATGAGAGAGAAATGTATTTGAATTATAGTTAGGTGGAGAGAAAATGAATAGAGAGATAATGGTGGAGGTGAGAAATGATAATTTTTTTATGGTGGATGGTTTGTAGATGTAGGAGATATGGTGAAGAGTAAAGTAGGAGAGAACTAGGTTACGCTCACAAAGGTAACACATGAAGGGAAATGTGGCACTTGGATATATCTAGAGTTTCAAGGCCTAGAACAAGAATTTCAAGATGACTTGACTAAAAATAGGATGGATCAAGCACATAAGGGGGTAACATAAGATAGAGAACTAAGTTATAAGGTAGTTCCCAAGAATTGTAAGGATCCATTGTATGTAGAGGTGTCAAGTATTTAGTCAAGAGTTTTAGTAGGGCTATTAGATTGATATCTCTAAGTGAGTAGACCATTGCATCTACGGACACAAGTCAAAATATCGCCATTTTTAGGGACAAATATAGTGTAGCACGAGGGAGAGGGTGATAGTAGCAGCTATGTGTGAATGTACAAAAGTATGAGATATTTTTTTACAATTCTATATGCCATTTTATATAATGTATTATTGATATCATCATATGATGAAGTATTAAGATTTTGGAGCATTGTAAACACTGTTGTTTTGATACATGTATTGGATTCATGCTTGACATATTATGTGATGTTTATTAGGATGTTTTATGTAACATACCACTACGCAACCTCAAAGGTTAAGAGCCAAAAGAGGACAAGATATATTTTTTTAACATAAAGGATAACTTACACAAAAAGCAGTTTCTAGAACAATATATTTACCACAAACAAGGCCAAGTATGGCCTAATGCAACCCAAGGGAGAGGACTAAACTACCCTCCAGAGAAAAATCCAAACAAAAGGAAATAAGATAGCTCCAGAAATTATGCTCTGAAACCTACTACTCTAGAACTTCTTGCTCCAAAACTTCTGCTCAGGAACCTCTGCTCTAGAACTTTTGCTCTGAAACTTCTTGCTTCAGAACTTCTGCTCTGGAACTTCTGCTCTAGAATCTCTACTCCAGAACTTCCTGCTCCATAACCTCTGCTCTAGAAATTTTGCTCTGGAACTTCCTGCTCTAGAACTTCTATAGAACAACACAAAACAACAGGCTGCATTGTGCCAGAACTTTAGTAGCACAACACAGATTATTAACAACAAGCTGTGTTGCACCAGAAACTTAACAATTTGATACATGAAGGAATAATATACATTTATAGCTCAAATTTTACATGATAATAAGAAAATAAATCCATAAAAGAACTATCATAGTACACACGAGTCTGATACAAACACCGAAACCCGTAAGCCAAACATAATCATCACATATCTTCTCATTAAATTTATGATTTCTTTCTCTCTCTCAAAAGAGTAAAATGTGAATAAAGGAATAAGTATGAATACAATAGCATTTCCATGAATAAACTACATCATCTAAAAGATAATTACAAAAGAGGGGATGACTCCAACTAGTGCTCCAATAACCTGTACATTGGTCCCCAATGGTGGTGGCAACGCCTCCCTACCATGTGGATTTAAAAGAGGCCACTCCACCATGCTCAGAGATAGTCACAATGCCCAAACAAAGGTAGCAAGACAAAGGAAAGGTAATGCCAACACTAACATCAATCACAGAGTGAACATGGAAGGCAATGCACATAATCAATGTCACAACAAGAAATGCTCATCCAAAATCAGGACGGGTACTACTCACGACTACCAAGGGCTAGATACTAGAGTGCACATCAGATAGAGTGTCATCTTGCATTCTCAAAGGGATGACACCACATGGAATCAAGTACACCTCTCATAGGGATGAGGAGCCTCAATCATGCTTGAATCCACAACCCGCAGATGGATGGGCCTTCTCGAGTGCATCCTTAGCCTTTACAAGCGCTCAAGGCCATGCACGAGGGATCACTATATTATTAGTGTTTTACCCTATTAATTTTATTTAGTTATCACTTGTTTACTCTAACTCTGCTACTAGTTCCCCTGGTAGCCACTTGTAGGCCCTGGGCCCGTAGAGAGCCACTCCATATGACCACTCTATTACCTAGACCTAAGATCATCTTGTTTAACCAAATGAGGAATCCAAAAAAATATGGAACAAAAGGAAAAGCCATAATTTTCTGTCATAGAAAGTATTTAAAATAGCCAAGCTAATAATGTTGTAAGAAGACACATTTAAGAGCTAGAATTCAACATGAAATGAAGGCATCGAAATTATGTAAAAATTCAAAGTGCCTGGATTACGATTCTAAGTCCGAGCCAATTTATATTTTGGCATTTCAAATTGGAATCCACCTTTTTTTTTTAGTTTCGGACAAAAAATGAAATGTTGTTCTGAAAAACATCCTTTTTTAAAAACTAGGCAAGAAAATCACCAAAAAAAAAAGTGCCCAAATTTCAAATCTGCCAAAGACCTAGTTGAGATATTAGCATTCCTACATGAAATCAACCCTTAATTTTCATTTTTATCAAAAGGGAAATGGGAAGCAATAAAAAGAACATGGTTTTTCTTACAAAAATTGGGCAAAAGAGAAAAATAAGAAAGAGCCCATAAAACAGATTTTTCCCATAAACCCATTTCATGTTTGTGGGAGATTTACAAAATCAGTCATAAAAAATACTACAGAGCAGCAATAGCCATTTAAAACAGCCATCATTCAATTCCAAGCAAAACAAAAAAAATAAGAAAAAGAGAAGTTCCTCCAATTTTTATGGGACCAAAATAACCCAGATTAGAAAGAGCCATACGGCAATGAAGATTAACAGAGACTTACCTCAATTTGCCTCAAAATAGAAATGAAGAATTTCTCAATGATGAAGGCATGACCAAGCTCCAAAATTAGACAACAAGCAAGAACTGGCACGTAGATTTCAACAATTTGTTACCCACAAATTCTTCTCAGAAAAAATTTCACAATCTTCCCAACTTAGTCACCCAAATCATGGGGTTTCTTCCTCCATGCAAAAAAAACAATTTCTTTCTTCCCTCCCAAAAAATTATCCCCAAAACAAAGCTCCCTTTTCTTTTATATTTTCCCTAAAACCATCAAAAAGAAAATAAAGAATTTGATAAAGTTTTGCATTAAAGCTCCCCCAAAAGGAACAATTAATTAAAGTCACAAAATAAGCAACATTAAAATACACATGGCTTCCCCAAAAGGATTAGTAAATATTTAAATAAAATATTTAAAATCTCAAGAAAATAACAATTCAAATCCCCAAATAATTATTGACCATAAAATACTATATTTAAAACACGTGAAGATGCCAATGGAACCACATCAAAACACCGACAATCCAAATTAAATATATATATAATCAGATAAAATATTAATGAAAACCAAAACCAAATACCTCAATGAGACAAGCAGGAAAGTCACTTATGGGAGAAGGGTGCTCCAAACGTTACTGTTAGCTAACTGGATGCAAGAAAACAACACGAAAACACTACCCTAACAGGTTATAGTGGGCTAGGGTAGGGGATATTTGGCCTGTCACTACATCCAGTAACCACCATCAAGGAATGAGAGTACACTCAGGCTTATGAATTTAGGCGGAGTCGATAATCAGTACCTACATCACTCCAATCAAAGGTTAACATACATACATGCATGAATCATATATCATATATCTAAAGCAACATCAACCATCAGGAAAAAGAGTCACAATATCATAAGCCTCTCAGTTACGAGTGTTATGACATCATCCTTTTCCTGTCCATATTCATACATAAGCAAAGACAATGATGTATACATAAAAATATAAGCATGTAATCCAACATAATATCTAGCCATGTAAGCATGAAATCTAGCATGAACAATAATCATGTGTAAACAACATAACAACATATAAACATGTAAGCATGTAAACATGTAATCCAACATAATAGTCATGGAATTACACCTCTCAGGTGTCAATACAAAATAATAAAGGGACGAATAGTGTAAAGACAAAATATACAGTTATCGGAATCCATCAAGGAAAGACCACAACAAAATACAAACATGGGGGTTGTTACATCCTCCCCCTTAGGGCCAGGCTTACTCCAGGAAGCCTGCAAAAAGATATGGATAAAGTTCTCTCATCCTCGCTACATCCTCCCAAGATGCTGAGGACTCACCATCAGGATCCCACTAGATCATTACCTGCTCTATGTCCCGACCCCTGAGGGTCAACCTCCAATGTTGCAGGATTTGTATAGGCTCCAAGGAAAGCTTCCCATCTGCCTCGACCTACAAATCAATCCAATCAAGAACATGGGTCACATCAAGAATATACTGTCTAAAAATAGAAACATGGAAAAAATCATGGATGCGTGATAGACTCGGTGGTAGCTCAAGGTGATAGACAATTGGACCAATCCTCTCAAGGATTTCAAAAGGTCCAACAAAACGAGGTGCCAACTTCGAGCCTTTCCCATAATGGATAGGGATATTTCGTGGATGAACTCTCTGAAACACACTATCACCCACTAAAAAGTGCCTGTCCAACCTATGGGCGTCGACATACTTCCTTTGTGGATTCTGAGCTGTAGCCAACTGCTCTCTAATTCACACTACCTGTTGCTCCATATCCTGAAGCATCTATGGACCCAAAAGAACTCAGTCCTCTAAGCGATCCCAACTTAATGGTGTCCAACAAGACCTACCATACAAGGCCTAGAAGGGGGACATACCGAGAGAACTTTGGTACTGATTATTATAGGCAAACTCAACCAGGTACAAGTAGTCCCCCCAATGATACTGCTTATCCATAGTGTACATTCGAAGCATATCCTCTAAAACCTAATTAACCCACTTTGTCTATCTGTCAGTCTCGGGATGGTATGCAGACCTAAAATTAAGTTGAGCTCCCAAAGCATGCTAGAAAGAAGTCCACAAAGCTAAAGTGAACACTGGATCATGATCATAAATGATTCTATGAGGAATACCATGCAACCGCATAATATCCTCCATAAACACTCAAGCTACGGACATTGTAGTGTACGAAGACCTTATGGGTGAGAAGTGTGCCACCTTGGACAACTTGTCCACTGTAACCATAATAGCATCATGACGAAATGAAGACATAGGTAGCCCCACTATAAAATCAAGAGATAAAATATCCCACTTCCATCCAGGGATGGAGTGAGGCTGCAACAATCATGTCGGGCGCTGATGTTCTGCCTTCACCCGCTGGCACTTGAGACACTGAGCCACAAAATCAGAAATATCACGCTGCAACCCTGCCCAATGATACAATTGTCGAAGATCGACATGCATCTTCGTGATACCTGGATGAGTTGAATAGGGTGCAGGATGAACCTTTGACAAAACCAAGGAACGAAGATCACCAGAATTTGAAACATAAATGCGACCAATATGTCGCAACAATCCATTAGGCTCGAGAGAGAAACCTGCAAACCTACCCTCAAAGACTCTCCCAAACTCAATTTCTTCTTTTACCTCCTGATACCAAGTATCACTCAGAGGGTATGTGCAGGATCATGATTGGCCAAAAAGCAGTGATATGATGGGCATGTGTAGGGTATGTGGCTGATGACTTTTTTTTACCCAAAATCGATGAAACGAAAAGGGTTTTTAAAGGAGATTCTTAGCTTTCCACCAATATAAATTATGCTTACTTTGAATTTAATAAATAATTATTATGCATTTTCTATTTGAATTACGACTAAAGTCCTAATTGATAGGCTGATTGAAAAACATCTATATCTTTCAAATGGTATCACATTTTTTGAATCCAAAACATGTGTCACATTCTATGCTTCACATACTATAAGATTAAAAAAAAAATGAATTTCATGAAGTTTTGACCAAGTTAAGGTTGTCAAACATATGAGTTTTTTATATTTTTTAAAAGTTGTAATAAAAAAATTATAATTAATTATTTACTTGAAAAAAAATTACAAAAAAATATGCATCACATTGGGACATGAGTCCTCTACTTATATATAGAATCTTATAAAAAAATATCTTCATTTTATTGTGGCTAGGGTGGTCAGACAGACACCTACTTCTTATTTTTTCCCTGAAATTTAAGTACTGCTGCATTGAAATTTCAAATTTTCACCAAATAGATTTTTTTTGTTTTCAAATAAACCTAGTAGTTTAGAAACTACATTCAGTTTTCTACTGATTCTATTATTAAATATTTTTGGAATAATATAGATAACTTATTCAAATTTTTACGTCAAGTTTCCTAACTCTGATTTTTCTGAATTTTTTGCCACTTAAGGTCCTATTTTTTCCTTGATGATCCTACATATACCGAGTAAGTGACTCCAAGATACGGCTCCACAAATCCACTCCAAGGGACAAAACTGAGATCTCATGTCTCCTACTCAAGGCATCAACAACATTTTCCTTTCCCTAGATATAGTGAGCCTCAAAGTCATACTCACAAAGGAACTACATCCAACGACATTGTCGAGCATTCAGATTTGGCTGAGTGAAGATATACTACAAACTGCGATGATCAGTATGCAACTCAAACTGATGTCCCAAGAGGAAATTTCTCCAACACACAAGTGCATGGACGACAACCGCTAACTCCATATCATGGGTGGGGTAGTTCAACTCATGATCCTTGAGCTTATGGGACTCATATGCAATCACTCATCCCTCCTGCATAAGAAATGCCCCCACACCTTCCAACGAAGCATCGGTGCACAATACAAAATCACTTGTAGGATCCGACACTACAAGGATGGGTGCACTAGTTAGCTGCTCCTTAAGAGCCTGAAAATATGAATCACACTTATCTGACTACACAAACTTCTTTTGTTTCCATTGAAGAGAGGTGATGGGATGGGCTACTCAAGAGAAATATCTCACAAATCGGCGGTAGTAACCTGCCAATCCCATGAAACTGCAAACCTAAGCCACATCTGTCAATGCTGGCCAATCCACAATGGCCTGAATCTTAGAAGGATCCACTATGATACCCTCTCCTGAGATGATATGGCCAAATATCTCACTCAGTATGGAAGAACTCACACTTGGCCAATTTTCTGAACAACTGATTATCTCGCAAGCACTGCAACACTTGCCGCAAATGGCCTTCATGCTCCTCCATAGTCCTTGAATAAATCAAAATATCATCAGGGAACATGAGAACAAAGTGGTCAAGATAGGTGTGAAACACTCCATTCATCAAACTCATGAAAACTGATGGAGCATTGGTCAATCCGAAAGGATCAACCATGAACTTATAATGCCCATAGCGTGTACAAAATTCTATCCAATGAATGTTCGCCTCATGACTGCGAAGATGATGGTACCCTGACTTCAAATCTATCTTGGTGAACACCTTGGATCCCCTCATCTGATCAAAAAAATCATCTATCTGAGGCAATGAGTAACGATTCTTCACTGTCACTTTTTTAACTAGCGATAATCAATGCACAAGCAAAGAGATCCGTCCTTCTTCTTCACGAAGATGATAGGTGCTCCCCAAGGGGATACACTAGGAAAAATGAAACCATTCTCTAGTAGCTCCTCTAACTACAAACACAATTCACTCAACTCCTGAGTAGTCATACGATATGGTGCCCGAGATATAGACTCTGGTGCAGGGATGAGATCAATACGAAAGCCTATGCCATGCTTAGGTGGCATACCTAGAATGGCACTTGGAAAGAAATCTGCAAACTCCTGAAGAAGAGGATGGTCATCAAGAGATACCTCTTAAATCCCACCCTTAGGAAGATCACTAACCGAAATAGTGAACATTTGACAACCTTGTCGTATGGCACACTTCAACTGCATGGCTAAAATCACGTGGAGAGAAATGGGTCTCTGGACCCCGACTAACTCAACACACTTCCCAACATTGTCTACACACCAAACTGACTTACGCCGACAATATATATTGTCTTGGTGTGTCTCCAACCAATCCATGCCTAAAATGATTCCATAGGATCCCAAAGGAAACACATAAAGATCCACTATGGTAGTGAAGGTGCCCAAATCCAACACACAACCACGAACCAGGGAGTCTATAGCCACCTTGGCTCTAGTGGCTAACTCAACCTGCCAACCAACATCCTTCCTTGCCACCACGAGTCCATAACACTCTACGAGAGAAGGAGAAATAAAATAATTAGAAGCTCCTGAATCAAACAAAATAGATGTGGTAATCCCACATAACGCACCTGAATACTCGACCATGGTGCCCTGATGCTCAGCTTGAAGGTTATCCACTGCCGCAAAAAATCTATGAGATCTACCATTATCACCTACTGTAGGCTCTAAAGTAGCTTGTATCTGACTACCTCTAGCTATTGATCTCTGAGGACACTGAACAACTATATGACCCTGCTGCCCACAAGAAAAACAACCACTTCTATCAAAACCTTAGCCCAAAAATGGTACACGTGACTGTTGGGTTCCTTCACCCCTAGAACTCTACTATGTAGTCTAAGAACTTTGTGTCAGACCACTCTGCTTCCTACTCCAAGAATGATGACACGAACGATCCCTAGAAAATGGAGTACTAGGACTCTGTCCACTCTACTGAGACTGAGAAGACCTATGCCTATGTCGCTGACCAGATCTAGAAGGTGCAGTTTGAGATCTAGACGTTCCAACTCCCTAAGACTGTGTACCCCAAGTAACTGATCTTGAAGGAGTGGAACTACTAACTTGAACACCTTCCTAACCACCAAAGCCTCTAACCAGATTCTCCTCTATCAACCTCTTCTTCTCCACAATGATCTCTAAGGTCTTCAGTTCAAACACCTGAACACCACCACTAAGATGGGCATTCAAGCCCCTGATGAAATATTGCACTAACATCGACTCATCATAAAAAATGCTAGCATACTACTTAAGCTCAAAGAAGTGGTTCTCATACTGATCTACCATCATAGTCAAGTGACGAAGCTCATGGAACTCATCAGGACGTCTCTACCGGTAGAAGTCAGAAAGAAATCGTGCACAAAATCTCTCTAAGAATAGTCCCTAAGAAACAAAAGAAATGTCTAGGTGAAGCTTTTGCTCCTCTACTCTCCACCATGTAGATGCAAAGCCTCTAAGATGCATAATGGCACATCGAGCTCTAGTATTGCTATTGTAAGGATGCATAGCAAAGCATCGATCGAGATTGATCAACCAAGTCTCTACCTTGGTACCTATACCAAAACCATCAAAAGTAGGGGGATGGGCTCTAAGGAGATCCCTCATGTGACCACCATCAACACTGTCTCCATCCACCCTATCCCTCACAACATCTGTTCTCAAATGATCCAGACTACGAGAATGCTCTCGCTCAGCTCTAGTATCCTGACCATCTTGACGAGAAGGGTGTGACTCCTCCTTGCAAGATACCTCCTGAAGAGGTCCTAAATGATCCACAATTTGCTGTAAAAGAGCTAAATCCTGAGCACCGCAAGCCCTTCGACTTGGTTCTCAGCACAGTGTTCCCCCTGATGCTCACCCTAATTACCCTGATTGACATTAAGCTGGGTGCTCCAATGAGGAACAAAGGCTCTACCTTGAACTCTTCCTCTGGCTCTACCCCTAGGAGGCATTCTAAATAAAACAAAGAACACATCAAAATATATCACGACAAGGATGACCTATTCACCAAACTACAACATGAAAGCATAACAACAAGACTATAAAACAATATAGCAAGCTCATGCCACACATGCCAAACACAATATAACATAGAAGGCTCCAGTACGCTGAAGCTCCTAGTGTGTGAACATATGCTCTGATTCTAGATGTAACATCCCACTATGCAACCTCGAAGGTGATGAGCCAAAAGAGGACAAGATTTAATTTATTTAACATAAAGGATAACTTACACAAAAAGCAGTTTCCAGAACAATATATCAACCAAAAATAAGGCCAAGTATGGAATAATGCAACCCAAGGGGGAGGACTAAACTACCCTCTAGAGAAAAATCCAAACATGAGCAAATAAGATAGCTCCAAAAATTATGCTTCGGAACCTACTGCTCAGGAACTTCTTGCTCCAGAACCTCTACTCCAGAACTTCTGCTCCGGAACCTCTGCTCCAAAAATTTTGCTTCGGAACTTCTTGCTCTGAAAGCCCTGCTTTGGAACTTCTACTCTGAAACTTCCTGCTATAAAACTTCTGCAGAACAACACAGAACAACAAGCTACATTGTGCAAGAACTTTAGCAGCACAACACAGATTATTAACATCAAGTTGTGTTGCACTAGAAACTTAACAATTTGATACATGAAGGAAGAACATACATCTATAGCTCAAATTTTACATGATAATAGGAAAATAAATCCATAAAAGAATTATCATAGTACACATGAGTCTGATACCAACACTGGAACTCGTAAGCCAAACATAATCATCACATATCTTCTCATTAAATTTATGATTTATTTCTCTCTCAAGAGAGAGTAGAATGGGGATAAAGAAATAAGTATGAATATAATAGCATTGCCATGAATAAAATACATCATATGAAAGATAAATACAGAAGAGGGGATGACTCCAATTGGTGCTCCAATAGCCTATACACTAGTCCGCAATGGTTGTGGCAACACCTCCATACCATGTGGACTCAAAAGAGGTCACCCCACCATTCTCAGAGATAGTCACAAGACCCAAATAGAGGTAGAAATACAAATGCAAGGTAAGGCTAACACTCACATCAATCATGGAGCGAATATGGAAGGCAATGCACACAATCAATGTCACAACAAGAAATGCTCATCCAAATTCAAGACGGGTACTACTCATGACTACAAAGGGCTAGATACTAGAGTGCACATCAGATGGAGTGTCATCATGCATGCTTGAAGGTATGGCACCACATGGAATCAAGTACACCTCTCATAGGGATGAGGAGACTCAATCATGCCTGAATCCACACCCCGCAGACGGATAACTCAAAGCCCCTCAGACAGATGGGCCTTCTCGAGTGCATCCTTAGCCTTTACAAGCGCTCAAAACCATGCACAAGGGCTCATTATCTTATTAGTGTTTTACCCAATTAATTTTATTTAGTTATCACTTGTTTACTCTAACTCTACTACTAGTTCCCCTAGCAGCCACTTGTAGGCCCCGGGCCTGTAGAGAGCCACTCCATATGACCACTCTATTACCTAGACATAAGATCATCTTGTTTAGCCAAACAAGGAATCCAAAAAAACATGGAACAAAAGGAAAAGCCATAATATTCTATCATAGAAAGTATTTAAAACATCTAAGCTAATAATGTTGTAGGAAGACACATTTAAGAGCTAGAATTCAACATGAAATGAAGGCATAGAAATTATGTCAAAATTCAAATTTCCCAGATTGTGATTCTAAGCTGGACCCAGTTTATATTTTAGCATTTCAAGTTGGAATCCACCTTATTTTTTTAGTTTAGGACAAAAAATGAAGTGTTGTTTTGAAAAAAATGTCTTTTAAAAAACTAGGTAAGAATCACCAAAAAATAAAAGTACCCAGATTTCTAATTTGTCAAAGACCCAGTTGAGATAATGGAATTCCTACATGAAATCCACCCTTAATTATCATTTTTATGAAAATGGTAATGATAAGCAATAAAAAAACATGTTTTTTCTTACAAAAATTGGGCAAAAGAGAAAAATAAGAAAGAGCCCATAAAACAGATTTTTCCCATCAACCCATTTCATGTTTGTTGGAGATTTAAAAAATAAGTAATACAAAATACTACAGATCAGAAATAACCATTTAAAACAACCATCATTCAATTCCAAGTAATGCAAAAAAGAAAAGAAAAGGAGGAGTTCCTCCAATTTTTATGAGACCGAAATAACTCATATTAGAAAGAAAAAGATACCAGCCATATGACAACAAAGATTAACAGAGACTTACTTCAATTTTCCTCAAAATAGAAATGAAGAATTTCTCAATGATGAAGGGACAACCAAGCTTCAAAATTAGGCAGCAAACAAGAACTGGCGCACAAATTTCAACAATTTACTACCCACAAATTCTTGTCAGAAAAACTAAGTTCACAATCTCCCCAACTTAGTCACCCAAATCATGGGGTTTCTTCCTCCATGCAAAGCTAGCAATTTCTTTCTTCCCTCCCCAAAATTATCCCCAAAACAAAGATCCCTTTTCTTTTATATTTTTCCCAAAACCATCAAAAAGAAAACAAAGCATTTGATAAAATTATTCATTAAAGCTCCCCCAAAAGGAACAATTAATTAAAGTCACAAAATAAGTAACATTAAAATACAAATGGATTCCCCAAAAGGATTAGTAAATATCTAAATAAAATATTTAAAATCTCAAGAAAATAACAATTCAAATCCCCAAACAATTAACCACCATAAAATACCATATTTAAAACACGTGAAGATGCCAATGGAACCACATAAAAACAATGAAAATCCGAATTAAATATATATAATCACATAAAATATTAATGAAAACCAAAACCAAATACCTCAATGAGATAAGCAGGAAAGTCACTTATGGGAGAAGGGTGCTCCAGACGTTACCGTTAGGTAACCGGATGGAAGACAACAACACAAAAACACTGCCCTAATAGGGTATAGTGGGCTAGGGTAGGGGATATTTTTCCTATGACTACCTCTAGTAACCACCATCGGGGAATGAGAGTATGCTCAAGCCTATGAATTTAGGCGGAGTTGATACTTAGTACATACATCACTCCAATCAAATGTTAAAGTACATGTGCATGAATCATATATTATATATCTAAAGTAGCATCAACCATCAGGAAAAAGAGTCGTAATATTATAAGCCTCTCGGTTATGAGTGTTATTACATCATCCTTTTCCTATCCATAATCATACATAAGCAAAGACAATGATGTATATATAAAAATATAAGCATGTAATGGGTATATGCAGGATCATGATGGGCCAAAAAGTGGCAATATGATGGGTATGTGACTGATGACTATTTCTTTACCCAAAATTGATGAAACGAAAAGGGTTTTTGAAGGACATTCTCAGCTTTCCAATGATATAAATTATGCTTTACTTTGAATTTAATAAGTAATTATTATTCATTTTCTATTTAAATTATGACTAAATTCCTTATTGATAGGCTGATTGAAAACATCTATAGCTTTCAAATGGTATCAAATTTTTTGAATCCAAAACATTCATCACATTCTATGCTTTGCATACCATGGGACTAAAAAAGGAAAAATTGAATTTCATGAAGTTTTGACCAAGTTAAGGTGGTCAGACATATGAGTTATTATATTTTTTAAAAAGTTGTAATAAAAAATTCATAATTAATTATTTACATGGAAAAAAATTTCAAAAAAATATGTATCACATTGGGGCATGAGTCCTATACTTATATCTAAAATTTTATAAAAAAATATTATCATTTTATTGTGGTTAGGGTGGTTAGACAGACACCTACTTCTTATTTTTTCCCTGAAATTTAAGTACCACTGCATTGAAATTTTAAATTTTCACCAAATAGATTTTTTTTGTTTTTAAACAACCTAGTAGTTTAGAAAATACATTCAATTTTCTACAGATTCTATTCTTGCATATTTTTGAAATAATATAGATAACTTATTCAAATTTTAACGTCAATTTTCCTAACTCTGATTTTCTGAATTTTTTGCCACTTAAGGGCCTATTTTTTCCATGATGATCCTGCACATACCCTAATCCAGCATAATATCTAGCCATGTAAGCATGAAATCTAACATGAAAAATAATCATGTCAACAACATAAAAACATGTAAATACATAAGCATGTAAACATTTAATCTAGCATAACATTCACAGAATTACCTCTCAGGTGTCAATACAAAATAATGAAGGGACAAATAGTGTAAATACAAAATATACAATTATTGGAACCCATCAAGGACCACAACAAAATACAAACATGGTGGTTGCTACATTTTTTATTTAAACTAAATGGTTGTATGTGTGTATATATATTCTTAATTATGATGCATCATTATGGATATTGTGATTATGTTCCTTATATTCTTTGTTTCTCTTATAAAAACGTATGACTTGTGGATATAATATGAATGTGAAATTTAAATAAAAATGAAAATGGTGAATGTGATGTAATAGAAAATCATAAATGTGATATAATAAATAGATTATGATGATGAAACTATATTTGTGATGACACATATATACACTAGAATATAATATCCATGCAAAGAGAAACCTAATATTTTATATTGAAATGGTACTAAATATCATAATATAATGGATTTTGATGATGATGTGTTTGGTTGATAAAGGAATCACAAAAAATGTACATGTTGTAGATAGTAAAATGTACCAATAAACATATTTCAAGTAAATCCACAATATGGGAAATTATGGTGGAGGATATGGTGTGTTTCATGGCATAGTAAAAATAATAATAAAAAATAGACACATGCACACACTTAAAGAAACATAGAAGAAAATGTGATCTAGTAAGTGCTACAATAATTAATTAAGGAGAGTTTGTATGGAATGTGATTGAATGTATAGATAGTGATGGGAGGATGGATTGGTTAGGGTCTAAAATCATAGGGGACAAGGAATCAGTTAGGGTGGATTAGTGGGGATAGAAAGGTTGGGGGAATAAATTTCATTTTATTGAGTAGAGACTTGAAACTCATGTAGTGGGTCATATCTAGGGGATGATAACTTTATAATGGTTGGATAATTTGTGAGGGTATGTAAAATATAAAGATCCATATATAGGAGATTTATAGTTATTCTATGAGAGGGGTTATATTTCCATGACCCATTCCAAACATTATTTAGCAAGGAGATACACACAATCTAGATAAAAATCAAATAAAAAGCAATATATGTTTGTGGTACATATATGATGAGTTTAAGTATAAAATAATATAGGATGATGGAAAATTATTAGTACAATTGTAGTCATGAATGATGTACATAAATAGGAGGAAAGTGTGATGGACAAGTGTTAGTTGGGAAAATACAATAATTTTTTTGGAAAGAAAGACATGATTCTTTGTAGTGAGGATGTGGAATGAGGGCGTGTACATGATATATGATAAAAGAGTATAGTGGTCTTGTGAAAACAACCTAAAGTAAAGTATATTAATAAATGGGTAGATGGTATATGGTATAGGGGATGGATGGATAAACATTGGCTTCTTGCTAGGATGGTGATCTAGGGAGAAAGTTGATGAGTACTTATAAATAAGGGGAAGAACTATATTATACATGGCACTTGTTTTATGTGATTCCACCACGGTACTTATACTATGTTCCATAAGAAGTAGTTTTCACAATTAGATAACTTTTTTACTTTCTAATTTTTTGGGGAATTTTGGGGTTTCTTTACTTCGTAAGAGTAACTATAGAATTACTGTTCATGAAATTTCTTGATATGGACAAAATTATAGGCTGTTGAAATTCTTGGTCATTTATTATTGCTAGGATATATTCTCATGACATATATTTAGAAATAGTTATATAGATGCCAAATTAATTTCGTACAAACTTAACCTTCTTATCTCTCTCTCAGGTTGTGTTCTATTGATTTTATTTGAGTAAATCTCCAACTTCACATTCATAATTTTAGAAGTTCCTTTTGTACCAATAATTTAACCAATTTATATATGATTTTAAGTGATTTAGTGCATTGAATGAGTACTCATCAACGGTCTCAAACTAAATACAAATTAATTGTAAATAGTCACCCTTGATAATTTCAAACAAGGTTTTTCTCCCCCTTATATTTCTAGACCTAATTGTGTCTGTAATTTTTCTATTTCTCTTTTTAGACTAGAGTTATGGCTCCTCTTTCAAGTCTATTTTTCCCCAATTCAAATATGGTAGTTTCAACATTGTAACATTTACAAATTTGAATTTAATTGTTAGTTGTTAGTAATTAATTCTTGGGAAATTAAAGAATTACATATAAATATAAATATTTTTCAGAATTTGAAGTTGTAGGTGTACTTATTGAGTAAGTGAGCATCCTAAAAGCAATCAAGAGAGAAATTAGTAGAATTATTACAACATTATTTCAGTCACGTATCATGTTAGTTGTAGTGTAGAAAATTGTATACCTTTACAATTTCAAACTATATTTGCATCCCCTTAATTAATGGGACATAATTAAGCTTCTAATTACCTAAATTATGCATTACAGAGCCTTATTATTCCCACTTTTCAAAATTGAAACTTATATTAAACAATTGCTAACACTAATTAAAACACCTTGGAAATTGAGTGTCTTGGATTTAGGTCCTAGGACCCATTTTCCCAAGGGAGAATGGGTCCCCTTTAAGTCCTAGGTCCCAATTTTAATATTTTTTTGAAAACATTTTAATGATTAAAATTCAAGTTTCAAGTGTTAGCTTTCAGAATCTAGGTTTTGGGAAATTAGATAAATACATATAAATACCTAGTTTTGTTATCATTTAAAATCTAAGTTACATAATCCAAATTTCACAACGGAAAAAATTATTGTCTAGAGATTTTTTTGGTTATTTTTTATGAACCAAACTTAATCTTACCACTTACCTATGAATCTACCAAAACCTAATACTTAGCAAGGGTAAGGATTGGCCAACAAACCAGTAAGGATTTTGAGGCCCCTACTTCAACTCTTAGGGCTATGTGAAACCTAGGAGGGTAATCCTTGTCATGCTCATGTGATATTCATTTGATTAATAAAATTTCTACAAGTAGATGATTTCCTATATACAGTGCAAATAGACAACATTCATCAAATATTTCGCTAACCTTTAAACACATTACTATCTATTGCAAGGAATAAGGCGGTACTTTAGATTGGTACATTGTAGTGGAAGGTATTTTAGATGATTTTCATTTGCATTTTAAGCCCTTGGTCTAGTGTATAACTAGCTCATTTATCTTTAAGATAATGAAATGAAAAGACTAGTAGTGCCTTGTCTTGCAATAACAAAGTCATATTCGTAATAAATAGTAATACCTTAGCAATTTGAATCAATAATTAATGAATTATTGATATGCTGCATTACAAAATTTCAACTCACTGTGCCTAAAACACAACTACTTATCAAATCATGTGCTCTTTCCTCACAAACCGCTGACCTCACTCTAACATTTAACCATTTCATTCATAATTTGGAAGAAAATTACATATGAGAGTATGTGTTGTCAAATTAGCATTTTCATTCATAAACTACTACTACTGTAAAAATATTTGAGATCATTACAAAACAACTCATACCCTAGACTCCGTACTAATCTAGTCATCTGTGCATGAATTTTCAATCTACTCTTTTTGAGCTTAGTTTTCCCACTTAGACCATTTTGAGAATCAAAAATTGAACCCCTATAACCGGCCCTAATATCCCATTTATAGAATGATGGGAGCAACAAGCTTCAGGCTGAATTACAATTTCAATTACATTTCATTTGGCACACATTTCATTTCAAGATTAGATACCACCCAGACGGTTACATTTAATCATTTCAGAACAAGGGAAAGCAAAAGAAAAAAAAAACTCTACATAGTCGGTTGAAGAAGACTAGCCAACCTTCCAAAAGGAGTCATTCATCGATGCAGCAGTTCCAAAATCCCATGTCCATATCGACCAAAGAAGCTTCTCTATGAGCACTCTAGGAAAAAACTTGTATACTAACCGAAAAAGGCATATTTTCCATCGAAGACACAAAGTACAATAAATCCACCTTACACTAGCCCAAAAGATTTCCACATCAACAACAAAAAAAAAGACATGCTGATGAGGATGAGTTTTCTATAGTGGCAATGGTGTCATCAAAAACAAAAACAGAGCCAAAATGCTACTATGATTCGTCAGCATCAGAGTATACCATCCTACTCCATGTCCATGCTGAAATGGGAGGGACTACTACTACTTCCTTATCAGAATCATCATATGGTACCAAATAAAGAAGATGACTCCCATATCCAGGGTATTATCTCCTCCATCGCTCGAGGGGCTGTATGAAACATCAATGGGAAAGTTGTGATTTCCCAAGTAAGCTTTATGGTACTTATTCATCTTCTATGCTTTATTCACAAGCTCAATTGATTCATTCCCTTTAAATTTGACTAATTCTCTTGAAACAACTCTACTCCTCAAATTATATGTGCTCTTGACCACACCCTTCTTATTCTTCACGTGGACAATTATCTTGCCCCTTGGCGTTACAAGAGCTCCTAGTATGCCAGGGTTAGTTTTCAGTACATCATCCTAAGATTCATGAAAGTTGAACCTCCTAGACCTTGTAACTAGCTTGACTAGCCCAATTGGTTCACCCATCTCACACAAAAAAAGACACAAACTGGGTATGTGCAGGATCATGATGGGCCAAAAAGTGGCGATATGATGGGTATGTGTAGGTTATGTGGCTGACGACCTTTTTTTTACCCAAAATTGATGAAACGAAAAGGGTTTTTAAAGGAGATTCTTAGCTTTCCACCAATATAAATTATTCTTTACTTTGAATTTAATAAATAATTATTATTCATTTTCTATTTTAATTATGACTAAAGCCTTGATTGATAGGCTGATTGAAAAACATCTATAGCTTTCAAATAGTATCACACTTTTTGAATCTGAAACATTTGTCACATTCTATGCTTTGCATACTATAGGATTAAAAAGAAAGATTGAATTTCATAAAGTTTGACCAAGTTAAGGTGGTTAGACATACGAGTTTTTATATTTTTTTAAAGTTGTAATAAAACAATCATAATTAATAATTTACTTGGAAAAAATTACAAAAAATATGCATCACATGGATACATGAGTCCTCTACTTATATCTAAAATATTATCATTTTATTGTGGTTAGGGTGGTCAGACAAACACCTACTTCTTATATTTTCCCTGAAATTGAAGTAGTATTGCATTGAAATTTCAAATTTTCACCAAATAGTTTTTTTTTCTAAATAAACCTAGTAGTTTAGAAACTACATTCAATTTGCTATAGATTATATTCTTACATATTTTTGAAATAATATAGATAACTTATTCAAACTTTTACGTCAAGTTGTCTAACTCTTATTTTTTTAAATTTTCTGCCACTTAAGGGCCTGTTTTTTCCATGATGATCATACACATACCCGACTAGAAAAGTACTTTATAGAAAAGACACTAGCCTATACACTCAAAGTGTTTTTCAAGAAAAAAATCTTAAACTAGCCTAATACAAATGAACCAAGAACACAATTGCAAGAAATAAAACCCTTACCACCCCAAATAGTTAAAATGTGAAAGCCAACTCATGCATAATTCAAAACAGAGCACATATGCATACTTACTTACCCAGGGAACCCACTTTTATTGCTTATGTGATTATTTGTTCTAAAATCACATGTTCCTCTACCGGTTTCAAAGCAATTATTCAACTCTTTGATAATTGCAAATGGTGAGATAAATTGTAGGAAATCCTCATTAAGTAGAGCAATTTCAGTGTGTAATAGTTAATGACCAACTTGGCTTACGTGAGCAAGCAGAAAAATGATCACTCAATATTGAATCCTAGTTGTCGATCATATTGGATTTAAAACATAATCGAGGATGCTCTTTAAGGATTTCCACTTACCTTTTCATCTGTACTTGGAAACAACGATGACACCTTGGAAAACTACCACGTAGTTATCCACATTTCAGCCACATCATTTACATTTCACTATTTGTCATAGAAGTCCCCTTACATCACCTCCAAACTTTGGTAACAAGCAACAATACTTGACTAAAAGGGAATATTCTTGGATATACACCATATCACTTATTGAAGAGAAGTGGTTAGACTGCTTAAATGTTTCATCAAGGATAACTTCCAAACGACACATTAAAACAACTCGAGCCATTGTGTATCAATGTAATAGACCTGAATTTGAAGATTTCTTCAGCAATGAGCAAATCTAGCAATAGGAAGAAATTCAGACATGTGGCAATCACATCGCTCTCTTTGACCCACTTCCATCGCTCATTGTAGAAACGGGGAAAAAGTTTTGAAACACTTCAATGATGGCATGATACGAGAAAATTACAATGCCCATCACTCATTATTCAAAGGAGACAAAAGGTTTGGAGAGCTTTAGCAATAGGTAATGCAAAGGGAAACCAGGGTCCATCGCTTGTCACTATAATGAACCCAACAAAAAAAGACAACATCGACGATGGACGATCACTTAAGTGATTGAGGATTTTCATGTGCAAATAAGGTATTGTTAAGAAAGAGGCCATGCTAGGACAATGCATAAAAGGCATCAAAGGATTCACCATTTTAATTCAAAAGATACAAAGGCCCAGTAAGGTCAATTGATCAACCATAAAATAAAAGTATTTCTCACCTAGGCATAAAGGGTCGGTAATTTCATGGGTTTCAATGGATCAAGTGGTTTTATCATAATTGAGAATAGGAAATAGAGGGTCAAAGATAGATAATAACATTGACATGGGTTAAAATTATAAGGGTTTTAGGAGAGATATTGACAACAAAATCCCAAGGCAATAATGGTGGGAAAAACGCTAAGTCCAAGTACTTAAAACTGGCTAAATTTTATAAAGTTTATAAATGGAACCAAAATTTTTTTAGGGGTTCCATCATTGGGTCCAATTGGGAATGTCTATTCCTCTAGAACAGAGTGAGATTCCAAAATATTGGGTGAAGCAGACCAAGCATAGAGAACTGAAAACCAAGGACCCACCCAGATCGGGCAAAAAAAAAAACCAAAGCTAATGACATATGTACAATATTCACTAGAGTTACAAGACTATACTAGGAGATCCAATCTCCATCTTCTTTGAAACCTCTTATGATGTGCAAATTTTCAACCTACATTCTACAACTCTACCAAGCTTCAAATTTACTTGGTGGCCCCAAGCCACCAACCTTAGGGTTAGTACTTTCCCCTATCAAAAAATTTGTTTTCTATTATTTGTAACATGATAATGTTGAAAATATTATCAGGAATTTACCATCTACTGATCATGTTGTGGCCATTGAAATCAACAAATATGGATATATGCTTGAACTTATTATTGTTATTAAGTCATTCATTTCCAATTGAACATCATAATCAAGTTTTAACTGAAACACATGATCAGTGTGGCACTCTATCTAACTCAGTTTACAACAATATTCCACCAAGTGCCCATCCAACTAGATAGGGAAAGTGAAAAACTCATAATCCATCTGATCATTATCATCATATAAGCTTATTCAAATTCATTTTGATCATCAAACTAGAAACCATCACACATAATCCTTTCAATATTACCATCCAGGGTCAGATATTCTAACCCTTTAAAGTGATACTACAATTTTATTTCTAGTATTCTAGAATCACTATCATCTATCTTTTTTCCCACACCACAAACACACTTATCCTATATGATGAATACGAAATTTTCATATACATCCAATTTAGGCTCAATAACATACTCATTCTTTAATTCATTAGCCAACTCAATACAAATTTTTTCATAAGATGGCTCAAATAACTGAGAATTAACATAATCAATAACAGGGCATTCTAGTGTACTATTAATTAATAATTGTGCTGACTCCAACATGAGGGCTTTATCACAATCTGAAAATTGCTCAATGATATTTGAAAAAACTTTCTCATCCTTTCCTTCCTCAACACATTCCTTATTGAGAACATGTATGTCCATTTCTGCTACAAAACCCACAAATTCCATCTTTGTTTCATACAAGTGATCATGGACAGTTAGAATATGATCCTACTAGTCAATACCATCATCTTCATCACTCATAGAATTGAACTCTAGCTCATTATATTGAATACAAATATACTTATCCTCAAACGCCATCATTCACAACACTTGTATGGTTAATTTTTTACATAACTGGATTGCATTCCCAATATTCTCCATATAGGATTTGTTCTTTGACATGTAAATGAAAAGCCTCATGAGTATCTTTATAATCACATTCTTTAGGAAAATAAAAAGCTCCTAGGTCATCCTCATAAGAAGACTCATATATTCTTCAAAGAGGTAATCAAAAACTTCACACTTCTCATGATCAGCATCAAAAAGAGATTCCTTATCATATGCACTATATTTAGAACGCTCATTGTGAAATTCACAATCTCATCCTTAGTATCTTTATTATTACCTCATGAGGACACCTCAACAACATTTGCAAATTTACTGCAACCATCATTAGATAGGTGTTCACTTCCTAAAACATCCCTTTCAAACCTTTGTATTAATCTTTGATCCTTTTCAATATGGCAACCACCATTCGTATGTTGAGCCCTCATTCCTTGTATATGATCATACTTAGCCTTCTTAGCGATCTTAATCCAATCCAATATTTGATCAAAATCATGAGGCTTCAACTCTTTTGGTAAGGTACTAAGCCCTGGCTCATACATCTCACAAAATAGATCAATACATATTAAGTCTTTAGGTATCAATCTTTTGGGGATTTCTAACAAGATGTCCAAGAATCTTGTTAACAATTCATATGGTGATTCTCTTGCATGCTTTATCATGCTAGTTAGCTTTTCAACAGGAAACATTTGATCATTATTGTTTATTTTTTGTTGAGATTCACCTTGAAATTGTATAGGATCTATATGCTATGAGGATGGAAAAGTCAAGTCATCAAAAGTGTCATCTTGACCATCTTTTCCATCCTTGGGAATCTCATTTACATGATGTGTGCTGGGAAAATAAACACTTGCAGCCATATATCCTTTCATTATTGAATTTTTCATGTTATTGTCAATATCCATGGTGAATTGATATGCCTGGTGCAATGTTGTGGGCTCCTTATCCCTTAACAAATAACTCATCTTATCATCAAATGCACCTAGATACACAACCAAACATTCTACATCATTTGGTCACATTTTTAGGAATACTTCTTATAGCCTTTACAAATCTAAGATTAAAAATAGGAACCTAGTCATCTTCATCTCTTTGGATTTCCATGATTTTTTTTCTTACCTCATTTGGATGTAGCCTTTCACCAAATTCTTCTACAAAGGCTATCATAAACTAATTCCATGAAGATATAGAAGAAATTCATAGATATGAGAACCAATCTCTAGCATCTTCCTCTAGAGAATGAACAAAAAGCTTAATGACAATATCCTCATGATTTACCTCATAATCTCCCATTAAGTCTGCGAATGCAAGAAAACACTTAGAAGTTGACTCTGAACTCTTCCCTATGAATTTTGGAAAATGTTTCCTAACATTTTTAGGAATTAGGTTTTAGAAACCTTGAATACCACTAAAATCCAATGGCATATCTCTTTCAATAGAGAAATTCCTTTGAGGGAATGAAAAAAATTGTTTTCCTTGCATACTCTTACATGGTATTTCATAGGGGAACATTCTTGTATCCATATTCAATCCTTATCAACATCATATTTGATTATCAAGTTCCTCATTCACTAATATAACCATGATTTTAAAATGTATAAATCAAACGTTCATGCTTTAAAGCTTTCTAAGAGGCGGAGTTCAAAACTAAGCATACTTCTTCAACCCATTACAAATATTACACACTGCACATTAGAAGCATGCAAATTACTACCACCCTTCCCTTTTCTAGTGCTCAAATCACTTAATAGGGAAAAAAAAAATAGATTATACAATACAACCTTTATACAAATTTACACTTTATGAAAACCAAAATAGAGAAAATACCTAGATAGGATTGCAATCACCTTAAATTATGCTTTTGATTGGAAAATGTTGTGGATCTAAGGTTATCATCATAATTCCCTTCGGTTTCATGGATAGATTCGTCACCTCTGCTTCTATAGAGGAATGAGCTTCAATTAACACAGAGCATCCTTCAAAGGTTAGTTTCATTGTGAAAATTCTCCACTATCAGGGTTATACATGAAGCCTCCATATTATTTGAGCTTTTTTTAGCACTTTCCTTCAAGGTACTTTATCATGTGGGATCAAGTTTATCTTATCTTTTCTCAGCAAACCTTCACTCCATTATAACAAATTTCTTCAAATATTGCATACTGGTGTAGAGATCTCGGAGTTGCCACCCACACTTTGTGAGAACTACTAAGAAAATATTAATAGAAGTGTGGTAGATCTTCAGTAATAATTTGTAATGGATAAAAGAAACACAAAAAATTCAATCAACATTTCTTAAGATTAATTCACTTACACTAAAGATAAACTTGGCAGATGAATTTCCAACAAAATATAAAAAAAATATCAACCCAAATTCTAAATGTATAACTAGAAATTTTTTAATCTCTAATCTCCCATTATTTTAGAACCTCCATGACTCTATTAAGGCAAGATGATCTCCTATCATGGTTTTCTCAAGTTACTCCCCATTAGACTCACCAATTTTGTTGGTTATTTTTTATGAACCAAACTTAATCTTACCACTTACCTACATATGAATCTTCCAAAACCCAATACTCGGCAAGGGTAAGGATTGGCCAACAAACAAGTAAGGGTTTTGAGGCACTTACTTCTACTCTTCAGGCTTTATAAAACCCAACAAGGAAATCCTTGTCATGTTCATATGATATTCATTTGATTAAGAACATTTCTACACATAGATGAATTCCTATATAAAGTGAAAATAAACAACATTCATCAAAGATGACTGACCTTTAAATAAATTACTATCTATTGCAAGGAATAAGATGGTATTTCAGATTGGCACATTGTAGTGGAAGGTATTTTAGATGATTTTCATTCACATTTTAGGCCCTTGGTCCAGTGTATAACTAGATCATTTATCTTTAAGATAATCAAATGAAAAGACAAGTTCCTTTTCTTGGGATAATAGTCATATTCATAATAACAAGTTTTACCTTAGCAATTTGAATCAGTAATTAATGGAATCTTGATGTATTGCATTACAAAATTTCAACTCACTGTGCCTAAAACACATCTACTTATCAAATCCTATGCTCTTTCCTCACAAACCTGTGACCTCACTCTAGAATTTAATCAATTCTTTGAATGAAGCATAAGAAAATCACTCATTCAATTAAAGCAATTGAAGATAATTGAAAAGATCATTACCATTTCATTCATAATTTGGAAGAAAATTACATAGGATAGTATGTGTTGTCAAACTAGCATTTTCATTTATAAACTGCTACTACTGTAAAACTATTTGAGATCATTACAAAACAAATCATACCCCAGACTTCGTACTAATCTATTCATTCGTGCATGAATTTTCATTCTGCTCTTTTTGAGATTAGTTTTCTCACTTAGACCATTTTGAGACTAAAAAATTGAACCCCTATAATCGGCCTGATATCCTATTTATAGAAGGATGGGAGCAACAAGCTTCAGGCCAAATTAGCATTTCAATTACATTTCATTTGGCACAAATTTCATTTCAAGTTTAGATACCATGCAGATAGTTACATTTAATCATTTCACAACAAGGGAAAGCAAAAGAAAAAAAAACTCCACATAGTCGGTTGAAGAAGACTAGCCAACCTTCCAAAAGGCATCGTCCATTGATACAACAACTCCAAAATCCAATTTCCATGTCAACCAAAGAATATTCTCCATTAGCACCCTAGGAAAAAACTTGTATAATAATAAAAAAAGGCATATTTTCCATCAAAGACACATAGGACAACAAATACACCTCAAACTAGCCCTAAATATTTCCACGTTAGCACCAAAAAAAAACAAAATACATGTTGATGAGGACAAGGTTGTTGTAGTGGAAATGGTGTCATAAAAAACAAAAAGAAGGCTGGCATGCTACTCTGGTTCGTCAGCATCAGAGTATGCCTGCCCACTCCCTGTCCATGCTAAAACGGGACAAGCTTCTACTCCTTCCTTATTAGAATCATCATATGCTACTGGAGAAAGAAGATAATGCCCATATTCTAGTTCAGTATCTCCTCCATCACTCGAAGGGCTATCTGAAACCTCAATGGGAGAGTTGTGCTTTCCCAGATAAGGTTTATGGCACTTATTCATTTTTTTTGCTTTCTTCACAGGCTCAATTGATTCCTTCCCTATAAACTTGACCAATTCTTCTAAAACAACTTTGCTCCTCAAATTATATGTGCTCTTGACCACACCCTTCTTATTCTTCCCATAGACACTTCTCTTTCCCCTTAGCATTGTAGGAGCTCCAAGTATGCTAGGTTTAGTTTTGAGAACATCGTCCTAAGATTCATGCAAGATGAGCTTCCTAGACCTTCTAACTAGCTTGAATAGCTCAATTGGTTCACCCATCTCACACAAAACAAGACACGAACTAGCAAACTACTTTACAAAAGACACCAACCTATACCCTTAGAGTGTTTTGCAAGAAAGAAATCTTAAACCAACCCAATACAAACCAACCCAGAACATAATTGCAAGCAATAAAACCCTTACCACCTGAGGAAATTAAAACGTGAAAGCGAACTCATGCATAATTCAGAACAAAGCACATATGCATACTTACTTACCCAGAGAAACAACTTTTACTACTTTTATGATTATTCGCTCAGAACTCACACGTTCCTCCTTTATTTTCAAAGAAATTATTCATATATTTGATAATTGTAAATGGTGAGATAAACTCAAAGAAATCCTCATTAAGTACAACAATTTGAGTGTGTCACAATTAATGACCAACCTGGCTTTTGCAAGTGAGCAGAAAAACAATCACTTAATATTGAATCCTAGTTTTCGATCATTTTAGATTTAAAACATAATTAAGGATTCTCTTTAAGGATCGCCAATTGACTTTTCATATGTACCTGGAAACAATGATGACACCCTAAAAAATTGCCATGTAGTTATCGATATTTTAGCCACATCTTTTACATTTCACTACTTGTCATAAAAATACCCTTAGATCACCTCCAAACTTTGGTGATAAGCAACAATACTCCACTAAAAGGAATATTCTTGGATATACACCCTATCACTTATCACAAAAAAGCGGTTATAGTACTTAAATGTTTTGATGAGGAGAACTTCCCAACAATGCCTCAAAACAACCCAAGCCATTGCATATCGCCGTAATAGACTTGAAGTTGAAGATTTCTTCGGTGATGAGAAAATTTGGAAATATGAAGAAATTCAGACATGTGGTGATCACACCACTCTCTTTGATCCACTTCCATCATTCATTGTAGAAAATGGGAAAAAGTCTTGAAACACTTTAGCAATGGCGTGATACAAGAAGATTACAATGCCCATCACTCATTGCTAAAAAGAGACAAAAGGTTTGAAGAGCTTCAGCGATAGATGATGCAAAGGGAAACTAGGGCCCATCGCTTGTCAACATAATGAACTTGATAGCAAAGACAACTTCAGCAATGGACGATCACTTAAGTGATTGAGGATTTGCACGTGCAAATAAGGTGTTGTTAAGAAAGAGGCCATGCTAGGACAATGCATAAAAGGCCTCAAAGGATTCACTATGTTAATTCAAAAGATAGAAATTCCTAATAAGGTCAATTGATCAACCTTAAAATAAAATTATTTCTCACCTAGGCATAAAGGGTCGGTAATTTCATGGGCTTCAATGGCTCAAGAAGTTTTATCATAACTGAGAACAGAAAATAGAGGGTCAAAGACAGATAATAACATTTACATGCATTAAAACTCTAAGGTTTTTAGGAGAGCACTTGATAACAAAATCCCAAGGAAATAATGGTGGGAAAAACCGTAAGTGGAGGTACTTACAACTGGCTAAATTTTATAGAGTTTATAAATGGAACCAAAAATTTTTTAGCCGTTCTATCAAAATTGAAGAGTATATTTATTATTCATCTACAATATCAATCGAGATTATATCATCATTTCAAAGTTTATACATATTCATGTCATGTTTTGGAGCTAACATTGTGATATAGGTTTCAAGCATTCAAGCAAGCATTAAAGTATCAAATAAATAAATCAATCAATCCAATTCATGCAAGATCTATACCTTAGAGTGATGTGTTTGAATTTAGTCCTTTAAGGGAATCCATTAAGGGTTTGGTGAGTTGTAACAAGAAAGTGTCCATTCACCAATTCCTTTATTTAATCAGTATTTCATTATCAAGGTTTAATTACAAAATGTGGGGTTTGACTAAGGAAAATCCCCATTCACCCAAAAAATTTAAAAAATCATCTCTCCTTATATGTGCAAATTTATAGGTGAAGAAGGACCGAAACTTGATCAAAAGAGCAATTTTTGAAAATATCTCAAAATTGTTATCATTGTTGTAAAGCTATCAAAATTCGCCTACAGGTTTTATTTCTGGCTTTCTGACAGTCAAACCTAGAGAAGTTAGAAGCTTAGATATGGGACTAGAGGATAGCAAAAGGTATTTTTGGACCACTACACTATGACCCATTCACTATAGGGAACAAACTAGTTCTACTATAAGCCCTAAAACCTCTTTTTTGGCATAGGTGCACACCATTCCACCATTCTTAGATATGCCTACAAATTATTATTTCCATTTTCGTAGAATAGAATTCTACACTTAAAGCATTAGGTCATGTAGTTTAGTTAGTTAATGCATTTTAAATCACCTCCCAATATAGAAAATCAGTCATTTCTATCATAAGAAAATAACAGATCCCAAAATAGGGTTGAATCACCTTAAGGTTGAAAGTCAACCCTACCCCTTTGATATCTCTTTTTCTAATGAAATTAGAAAAATCCTAGGTGGGTTTAAAACTTTAAATGATTGCATATTGACCATACACATAACTCACCTACCCCATTTTTTCTGTTTCATTTTGGTGAACCCAACATTATACATCATGAATTTTGATTTGGAAGTCTCTAAAACCCTAGATCTAGGATTTGCATTAGCTTTTACTACATCTCATTTAGGGCTTAAAGTTTGCATATTTGCATCATTTAAACACACAAAAATCCAAAAATATTTCATAAATATTGCATAAATCTTGCATATTAGTTGTGTTAAGGGTGTCTTTCAATCATTTAGATAAAAAAATTAGTCAAAATTGTATCTCAAAAGTTATCATTTTGTTCACTTTTTTCCATCAAATTGCATTGGAATTTAATCATTAAATTTTGGAAATATGTAACCTAAAGAATCTATTTGCACCTTGATATGTGAGAATTTGGAGCATTGAATAAACCTTTATCTTTGAATTACATGCTTTTTAGGTCAAGTAAATGTGAAGGGACATGTAAATTAAGTTTCCTAGCGGAGGTAACAAAGGGGGTGGCATACAATTAATGATCTCAACGGGGTGGGGAAGGAATGTATACATTACTCTGTTAGTTTTAATGTGTTGCTTATTTCAACCATATAAATATATTAGTATATATACATATATGTACACATATAAATATATAAATATATAAATACATATACATATATACCTATATACATATACATATATACATATACATATATACACACATATATACATACATTTATATATAAATATATATACATATATATGTACATGTATATATATAAATATATATGAGTATATATGTAGATACATAAGAAAATAATAATAAAATTGCATGAAAGAATATCTTCAAAATGAAAACCAGTGAAACCATTTTCATATTTCAGAATAACAAATAGATATAAAAAATAAATTACAGAGTTAATGTTTGTGCAGTGAAGAATGAACAAATAGAAGTGCATGACAAAAAACCCTTGAAATGAGAACCATTCAAACCATTTCCATATTTTATAATAAAAATCAAATATAAAAAGAAAATTATAGAGTGAATTATTGTACAATGAAGAATAGAATAATACAAGTGCATGGTAGAATATATTTGAAATGAAAACCAATGAAACCATTTTCATATTTCAGAATATCAAAAAATATTAAAAACAAACTATAGATTTAATGCTTGTGCAATGAAGAACACATGAATAGAACTGCATGGTAGAAAACCCTCGAAATGAGTAGTCAAAACCTTTCCATATGTCGTAGTAACAATGATATATAAAAATAAAATTGTAGAGTAAATTATTTTCCAATGAAGAATAAATTAATATAATTGCATGACAAAATATATTTAAAATAAAAGTTAGTGAAACCATTTACATATTTCAAAATAACAAAAAAATAGTAAAAATAAATTTCAGAGTTAATTCTTTGGCAATGATGAACACACGAATAAAATTGCATGGCATAAAACCCTTGAAATGAGAACCAGTCAAACTCTTTCCATATTTTGTAGTAATAGTCAAATATAAAAATCAAATTAGAGAGTGAATTATTGTGTAATGAAGAACATAATAATACAAGTGCATGGTAGAACATATTCGAAATGAAAACCAGTGAAACCATTTTCTTATTTTGGAATAATAAACAAATATTAAAGAAAAACTATAGAGATAATGTTCGTGTAATGACAAAAACACGAATAGAAATGCATGGAAGAAACCCCTCTAAATGAGAACCAATCAAACCATTTCCATATTTTGTAGTAAAAATAAAATATAAAAAGAAAATTGCGGAATGGATTATTGTGCAATGAAGAACAAAATAATACAAGTGTATGGTAGAATATCTTTGAAATAAAAACTAGGGAAACCATTTTCATATTTCGAAATAACAAACAAATAATAAAAGAAAATTGCAGAGTTAAATTTTGTGCAATGAGAAACAAACAAATATATTTGCATGGGAGAAAACCCTTGAAATGAGAACCAATCAAACCCTTTTCATATTTTGTAGTAACAGTCATATATAAAAAAAAAAATTAGAGTGAATTATAGTGCAACGAAGAACGTAATAATATAATTGCATGGAAGAATATCTTTGAAATGAAAACTCATGAAACCATTTTCATATTTTAGAATAACAAATAAATAGTAAAAACAAATTCCTTGGAGTTAATTTTTTTGCAATGATAAACACATGAATAGAAATGAATGGAAGAAAACCCTTAAAATGAGAACCAATCAAACCCTTTACATATTTTTTAGTAACAATCAAATATAAATGACAAACTAGTGAAACCCTTATCATAATGCAATGAAAAATTAAAAAATACATGTGCATGGTAAAATATTATCGAAATGATAACCAAATGAACCCTCTTCATTTTTCATAGTAGCAAGAAAATATTGAAAGAAAAATATAGAGTAAAACATTGTGCACTGAAGAATAAAAGAGTACAAGTGCATGGGGGACTATACATGAAATGAAAACTAGTGGAATCCTTCTCATATTTTGTAGTATCAATCAAATATAATGAGAAATTTTCATAGTGAAAGTTTGTCAATGAAGAATAGAATAATATAAGTGCATGATAGAATACCATCGAAATGAAAGATAATGGTACAAGCCTATTGAGGTAAAAAAACTCACCTAAAAGAGAAAGGGAGATTTCAAGAGTTAAAAGTCAAACAATAAATCATGTAGAGCTGAACAATGAATCATGGACAACTGAACATGTATCGGTTCCTAGCCAAATGAATACTCTAGAACAAAAACAAACGAAAGGAATGATGATGAGTGAGATATATGATAATTTAGAGCATTTAATGAACCTTGATATCCAAATTATGTGCTTTTTAGGCCAAGTTACTATGGAGGGATACATTAGGAAAGTTTCCTAGTCGAGGTAATGAAGGGGAAAAACATGATTAATTCTCTCAACTAGACATTTGGGGTTGCAAAGTGCTCATATGGCATGCCTCCATCTGACCCAACTCATGGTTTATTTCATGTTCCCTCCAAATGTGGACCCACTCCACTATCGAACAGACCCCAAAATGGGTCTGTTAGGAACACTGTGGACAAATCATTTTGTGCCATGTTCTGGGGTGAAGGAAATGCAAAGGTTGTAGGGTGATTTGGCGAGAATTTTTTAAGATTTTCGGTCCATGTGGACCTCCAAACATAGGGTGCTCCACTATGGGCCCTGTTAGCTCTCAAAAATGCAGGTTTGAACCATGAAAGGTTGCCAAGCTTTCACAACGTTTTAGGGTAACAGAACAAGGTTTGAAACAATTAAACCTTCTACTCTCCAGGTGCTGCTAGACCTAGGTGGGTGTACCTACAACAAATGAAGCATACTTGACTATTGATCTTTTATTCATGCCATGATTTTTCCACGATGGCAAATTGGAATGGACAAAATAAAACAAATTTGGTATATATTGTATACCAGCATTCAAAACTAAACCCTAATATGCTTAGTTAACAGATGTAAAAAAGTATGAATAAAACTAAATGATTGGAAACAGTGAGACCAGTGCCTTATATAATGTACAGAGTCAAATGAAATCTTAAACAACTGACTTCTTTCTAGATTCATTCAAATTGTTTGGCATATTTTAATTATAACTAGTATAAAAATGCAAGGTTGTGATTATTTAGTTCTTCTTAATGATCTAGATGAAATTCCTTGATTACTGTTTTTAATCAAAAGGATTTAATCCTTCCTTGCAAGAACCTATCAACCAATCACACATATATGACAAATACGTATTGATAAACCAGACATAAACATGTTATGCTGATCTAAATAACCAAGCAACATCAATCTTAGAGACAACTCAAATAATTATTTCAATAGGCACAACACAACAATTGACACCAGAATACGCCAGCAAATTAGACGAATTTCATTGATACCTCCATGGCTTCAAAACATACATCAGAGTCTCAGCCATGTGAAATATGGTGTTCCACTGTATTTTCTATTCTCTATCCTATTCTACCTATCGTCCGCATATTGTTTTCAAAATGGACATGTTTATACATTGAGAATACGAAAGGACGCATCCTTTCAGAAATAAAAAATACATATTATAAAACAAAAGATAGAGAATAACTAGGCTCTATTTAGCCATAAGTGAGTCTTATTGAGGTGGTCCAAATAATCCTGGAAATCATATGTGTCTGCATCTCCAACAGCATTCTGGATCGTGACTTCCATCTTGACCATTTCCTCATTTTGTCTGCTCACTTCTTCCAATGTTGTATCCTCTGCAGAAGCTATCCGCATGATTTCATTCAGCATTGACTCAAATTCATTTTTCCATCTGGTGGCCTCTTTCAAATCCACATTATCATCAGAAAATGTAATTACAGTTTTCTCAGCAGCTGCAATTCATCATAGAAATTTCAATGGTGATTGATTATATGATTTGCAGCTTCAAGTGCAGAACTGCTAGCTTCATCACTTTGAGCCAACTCATGAAATTTCTCCATGATTCATCCATCCATCCTTGTGTGGTCCTTCAATGCAGCAAGAGTATGAGAGTATTTTCCCCACAATTTAGTCAACCAGGATGTCAAATGATCCTGCCTCTTCTTGACAATTGCAACAATAGCATCATGCTTTCCTTGAGAATAAGCACTTGACCCTACCCAGTGGTCTTTTGCCTAAGATCTCTCTCCTTGAGTGATCATTTTGGCTATCCCCATTGAAACACCAACCAAGTCTTTGAGTCTATCATTTTCTCTCAGCAATTTCTCATTATTTACTTTATACATTTCTCTTTCTTTTATCAACAACTGAATTTGTGCTTTATTCAACTTTGCAATATTTACCTCAATATCAGTAGTAGCTATAGGATCAACTTCTCTAGCCTTTAAGGTCAAGACATGGCCAAATTCCTTCCCTATATCAAGTACCATTGATTTCCTGTGGGGTGGGAACAAAGCCCATATCAACATTGATCCCTCATTAGTATTATACTTGGAGCCCATATACACTTCTGTCACTTTTTCCTTATCAAGCTTATGAGTAGCATTACTGCCCTTCAAGAAACTATCAAAGACCAATGCATAATTCAAATCAAGACAGGAAAATATCATGACACTAGCATCCTCCAACATTTTCCTCCCCACTTCAGGAGTCATGTTTGTCATTTCATCAGCCACACATCTTCTCAATTGAGCCAGCAATTGTTCCTCATTTCCTGAAGTAACATCATCAACATTCTCCCTTATTTCCTTCCCCTTTTTCTTGTACAAGAATGCCTTGAACTCTAGGGAATGTATAAACTCATCATTAGAGACAAATTATTTGTACTCCAGGTGCCTTGTATCAACATCACCACTTTCAATACTTTGTTCTCTGACTGGACAGACATATTGCTGAGTCCTCATCCTGGATACCTTTTTTGTTCTACCCTATGGCACATTAGCTCTCGGTGCTTCTTCATCTCCAGAAGACAATAACTCAGTATCTTGTAGCCCTTGGTTATACCTTTCAACTACCCTTTCTACTTCATCTTCATCCAGATTTCTGATCATATCATCAAAAGGATAGGGTACATGCTGATACCCTCCAAAGTTAATCCTTTCTTTGGCTGAATTGATATATCCTTCAGGGTCGAGGTTTGTCCTGGTTGGTCCTCTTTTCATATTATAATGCAGCAATTTGTTAAGGATTGAATTATATCCCTCCTTAGCCAATATAGTGAAATCACCAAAGCATAAAGTACTAGGCATAAAAGCCTGCTTCCCAAAAGAACTAAAATGCATCACACTACAGTAATCCATCTGTCTGACAATTTCCAAATATGCAACCCTATTTGGAACTGTCCTTAGCAGAATGAGAGGAGCATCTTCAAATCTATACACTCTGATTACAGCAGCTCCCTCCAAACAATACCAGTCTCCCCAGTTATGATCAATAGGCCCATTGAAGTCTTTAGGCCAAAGGAACCTTTTAATCTCATTAGTCAATGAATAGTTACAAGGATAATGATACAATTTATACAATGTATTTACAAAAAATTCTTCAAAATGAATAAAACTAGAACCATCAAACCTGCTATCCCAAATGGAAGTCCACAATTGTACATGCAATGCTTCACCCTCCTTACCAATTTGAGAAATTCTCATTTCAAGAGGCCATACCCCTAAAGTTCTCTTGTCTGAAATATAACACCATGTGCATAAACAATGAATAATTTCTAAGATGAACAATAGAGGCTCCACTCTTTATAGCCATCAACCCTGAATCAAGCTCCTTAGAAATATATGAAGCATAATCAAATGGCCTAGAATTGTGATATTGAATATCCGCTAGATAATAATTGGCACCATTGACATGAATTCAGGGGCATCCATCCCTAATACCTGACACATTGAAAAATATGTGTACTTCATATAGGGTTCAAACAAATCTACATGATAGGGAGGCCCTTCACTATCTTCCAGAGGTTCTGGCTTGTTACCATGTTTGACCCTATGAATTGGTAACCTCCAACACTTGTAACTTGTATCCATTCTTGAAAATTCATTCTGCAACTCCTCACAATTAATTTCCTCGTTGCAAAACCCTTCCAGTTGAAAACCTCACCAATTTCTACTTTTGACACATGTATATGTGGTTTTCCAGAAGGATCACATATAGCTTTATATGTTGGATCATAATGATCAGTAAGTAATTTTACCAATTGAACATTAACGAATACATTAGGGTATACCAATTTCCCTACATTCAACCTCCATGGATTACAGACTGGCTCAAAACAATTTCTCCTATGGTAGTGGAAATTGAAAAGCTCATACCCCCTTACAGCAGTCCAGACATCACCTATGAACTCACATTTATCATCTAGCTTATCAACTTCTACCCTAAGTTGTGCGCACCTTCTAGCTTTAGGCCGTGAACCAAGTAATTGATCAATGAGGTCTTGGTTCAACCTCCGTTCAATGCCTTCATGCTATGTATTAGTCTTTTGTTTCTTTCCCTTTGAATGAATACTCTCACCAAGCTTTCTACCCTAACCCTTTCCAGAACCAGAAGACTCCATTTTCAAGCTTACAAAATCAAAATGTGAAAAACAAAGAAGCAATTAATTACAATATTCTACTCGAGCTAAAGTAAAAAATGTCTCGGTTCTCTGTTCAGCATGCCAATTCGCCAGCAATCAATTTGGAAATGAAGAATTGATTAAAATATTACTATTTTATCCCATCACGCCATTAATGAAGCATGAATGAAGCCTCCTTTGAAACTGGCACTGTCGCATCAATTGTCCTATCGATAAGAAAATTTCAAATCTGGGGCGAAATCCCTTTTCAACATTTATTTCACCATTCGCCAAGACACACTGTGGTCTTACCGACACCTGATATCAGTTTGATGGCTATTTCTTATGTTTTTCATGTCGTTGTGACAACTTCAAATCGGGGAGATATTACATATATTTCATGGTGCCATACTGATATGCATTCTTCAAAGCACTGTCCAGTGGCTAAGACATTAATGTTCTCACACCGATTGAAATCCTTTATCTTTATGCTCTTCGCCGTAACCTACAAATATCAGGGAGACGTCTTGCAAACTTCATCCTGCTTCACTGAAAGTCTTCATTTTCCTTGGGTCGCCAAGATGAATTTATACTGTTGCTGATGTAATCATCATTTCACTCGCTTTGCTGTGACTTTCAAAGTCAGGGAGATGTTATGTAGATACCCTTGCGTCTTACCGATATATACTCTTCAATGTATTTTCCAATCATTAAGACAAAATCACCCTTTCACCGATGAATTCTCATTTCGGCGTGTTCACCAAGTTTTCTCACCGAAGAAATAAACCCAACCAATGAGACAATACTCTCGGAAAAACAATGAACCTTTGGGAAAACTTATACCGACACCCAATGTCTTACCAAAATCACTCCTCCAGATTACTCCTATTCAACAAAACTCACCCCAAACTACATGTCGGTATAATATTCATACTTCGGTGAAACTTATACCGAAAAGTTCCTCTCCCAGCAATGCAAATCTCTATCGGTATAAGTTTTAACTCGACAAGACTCTATAGCTTCTCACCGATAACTTTTGAATACCCTTGAACTTGGTTCGGCCAAACAATGGCCCCTTCGCTAAGACCTTCCCCGATGCACATAAATCTTACCAAAACATTTGTTTGCAAGCTAGTCGGCAAGACAAAATGACTTCATTATGAGTTCACACCGATACCAATCGGTCTGGCCGAAATGACCCCTTTATGCATTAGTCAGTATGACATATTATCTTCGCCCTGAGATTACACCGATGCCCGAACATATTCCAATATATTTTTTATAGATGCCTGTTGGGAAGAAAAAATAGTTCGCGAAGACATCCTCCCGAATACTTTTAGCTTGACTGATATACTTTTACATGCACCAGTCAGCAAAACACAATGTATTCGCTATTACTTCACTCCGACAATGATTCCCTTCGCTGAAATGACTCCTTTTGTCACCAAAACAAGAAAACTATCCTGCCGATAGTCTGCAAGAAACATATATTAGTGAAAAATCAGGTCAGGGAGACTTTTTCAATGTCTTGCCGATTCGGGTCTTTTAATGAAAAATGAAGGAATTGATGGACTCAATAAATTTTATGATGGAAAATAAGCAAGACAATACAAAGAGGGAATTTTATTCTTATGATGAGTACTCAATGCTGGAACTCTTGAATGAAATAGACTATAAAATTTCAAAATTTTACAGTTCTAACAATGGCTCCATCTGGGGATGAATGATAGTAAGATCATTGTAAGGATTCAATTTTCTAGGTGAGTAGACCAAACTCAAAGTGATGGAACATGTGAGCATGATGGAACAAAAATAAATGATAATGAATGAGACCCTATACTACTATACATGAAAGAATTGATTTCAAAAGAAGGAAAATTAGGATTGTCCATGTACTTGCAAATCCTGTTCCTTTTATTTCCTAAACTACTGTGCATGGAAAAAAATTTCAAAGAGGACCATCAAGAGTTGTCCATGCACTGGCAACCCTTAATCCTCTGTATTATTTCGAGAGAAAAAATATTTTAGAAATTGCCCATGTACAGGCAATTCCTGATCCTCACCAGCCATATTCTGCAAATAGTATGAGTCTTCGCCTTTCTTTCCAATCACTACAAAAGGCCCTAGCCATAAGGCTTCAAACTTCCCATGCTTTCCCTTTTCCTGGCACCTTGCATTCCACATCAACACCAGATCACTCTCTTCAAATTTCCTATCCTTTGCCCTTTTGTCAAATAAATACTTCATCTGCATCTGCAACTTTATATTTTTATTTTGAGCCACTCTCCTTGTTTCATCTAGTTCAGCTAGCTATTGCATTCTTTCCTCCATGGGTTCAGGAATATCCAAATCTTTCTGAAGAAAAAACCTATAAACTGGTAACAAGTTCTGCAAAGGCATCCTGGCTTGTGCTCCATATACTAACTCAAATGGGAACTTCCCAATTGCCTTCTTCACCATAATTCTATCAGCCCATACAACCAATCTTAATTTTGAATCCCAAACCTTCTTATTCTAACCTAACATCCTTCTTATAATCTTTAGAAGACTCTTATTACTAGATTTCGCCTGTCCATTTGCTTGTGGATGATAAGAGGCTGCATATGAAATGGTAATACCATATGAACTATAGAAGCTTCTGAATTCATCTGATCTAAAACACATCCCATTGTTAGTAATCAACCTTATTGGTGTACCAAATCTAGTAATGATATTATCCATCAGGAACTATGTCACCACCTTACTTGTAGCTTGTTTAGTTGGGATGGCCTCTACCCATTTGGTAAAATAATCAGTGGCCACCAATATCCACCTATGTCCACCACTTGATTTTTCTTGTATTTCTCCAATGAAATCGATTCCCCATTGATGAAAAGGAGCATCAGCCTGCAAAGGTTGAAGTGGCAAAGCTCCCTGATATTTCAGCTTTCCAAAGAACTTCTGGCAAGCTTCAAATTTTCTCACATATGCAAAGGAGTCATTAAAAATCTTAGGCCAATAATACCTTGCCCTAAGGATTTTATGAGTAGTTGTTTTCACTAATTAATGCCCTCCACAAACCCCTTCATGCATTTCACTCAAAACATGTTCAGATTGAAATTCATCCAGACACAACAATAATACACCATCCCTATTTTTCCAAAATAAATCCCCATCCATAAAAACATATTTTTTTGCTTGCAACTTCAGCATTCTTTTCAGGTTATCATTCATTCCCTCTGGACACTTCATGTATTTAAGATAATACATGATATCTATATACCATTGAGTATGCTCAATGCTTGCAATTACGCCTCCCTCTTCTACACTGTAAATCTGATTTGCTTCAATATTTGCCTCTGCCATTAGTTTAGCCAAACCTTTACCTCTGACTAGTTTAGTAATTTGAATCTCCAAGTCAAATTCTTGAATTTTGTTAATCCATTTGCATCTTTTACCTATTACTTCAGACTGTGTCAAAATATCCTTTACTGCTGCATGAGGAACATAAGCAACTACCTTTGCTCCAACAAGATATGGTCTGAAAGCTTTTATAGCTTTCACCAGCGCAAATGCTTGCTTCTCCATTATATCATAATTTAATTCAAAACCCTGTAATGAATTCCTGAAGAAAGATACAAGTTGCTCATGACCATCTTCATTCTTTTGTAGCATCACAGCTGCAACAGTGTGCATTGAGGCAAATGAAAAAATCTGAAAAGGTTTTGAAAAGTCAGGCGACTTGAGAACAGGAGCCTCCTTGATGGCCCGTTTTATAGATACAAAAGCTTCCAAGGCTTTTGTAGTCCATTCTATCTTTTGTCCTTTCCTCAACATTCTTGCTATGGGTTTAACAATCTCAACAAAGTTAGAGACAAATCTCCTAACAAAATTTATCTGTCCAAAGAATGATTGTATCACCTTAATAGTTTTAGGGACAGGGATTTTATCAATAGCTTCCACCCTTTCAGGGTCTATCCTAATCCCTTCCTTTGAAACAATGTGCCCCAAAAGATTACCCTCTATGACAGCAAAATTACACTTCTTGGGGTTTAAGCTAATACCATACTCAAGGGCTTTTATAAACACCTTTTCCAAATGATGAACATGATCCTCAGCCTTCTTGGAGTAAGCAATGAGATCATCCTGATACACCACCATGAGAATATTGATCAAATCAGCAAATGCCACATCCATGGCTCTTTGAAATGTCACCCCTGCATTAGTGAGACCAAATGGAATTCTTCGATAAACATATGTTCCCCAAGGGGTTGTGAATGTTGTTTTGTATTGCTTAGAATCTTTAACTTTGACCTGATTATATCTTGAAAATCCATCCATCATGGACAACAATTCACAGCCTGTGACCACCTTATGCAATATGGCCTCCATGTTAGGCAAAGGATAATTATCTTTGAGGGACACTATGTTTAGATTTATAAAATCTACACATAATCTGATGTCTCCATTTTTCTTTCTCACAAGGACTAGATTTGACACCCATGTTGAATGTCTGATTGGCTTAGTGATTCCACCATCTATGAGCTTTGCCAATTCCTCCTGCATTTTAGGTTCTAGAGTTGGATTTATAGGCCTTTGCTTTTGTCTAAATGGTTTAGCATCTAGCTTCAATGGTATTTCATGCTGAAACAAGTCTTCTCTATACGCTTTCAAATCTTCATAAGACCAAGAAAATACATGTTTATACTTTCTTAACAATTCAATCAACATTCTTCTAATTGCAGGGCTTATCTTTTTACCTATGTACACCTTTTTTGGTGCCATCTCAGTTCCCAAATTAATTTCTTCAATGTCATCCCTTCCAACCGGTGTTTGCTTCATTAAAGATTGATCACTTCCATCATATACCCTCTCTAATGCCACCAAGCCTTTAGGAATCTTATTTGTTTTGAGCTGTAAGATTTCTTTTCCAAATATTGTCTCTTTTCCATCAACTTCTTCAACAAAGGCATTGAAGTCGATCTCTTGGGCTTCATACTGGTCTATACAGTGGAGGAATTTCAAAAGATCAGTGTCATCATTAAAAATTTGCCAGCTATATACATTATCAGGCACAACAAGCCTTGTCTTGAATTCAATTTGTGACACTCTAGCTAACGTAACATCATCTCTCTTCAATGCTACATTAGCTAGAAAATTTTCCATTATATTCTTCGATCTATCTACCCATTCAATCGAGAAGGCATCAAGCAACTCTATTGTATCCCAGACAACATTTTTGTATTGCTTTAATCTTTTATTTTTTGCTGCATACTTTGATTTAATTTGTGATACAACCAACTCTGAATCTCCTAGAACTGCCAGTAACTTTATTTTATGCTTCACCGCTATATTCAATCCAGTTAATAGAGCTTCATACTCTGCCACATTATTTATGCATTCAAAGGTTAACAGGAATGAATACTTAAATGTATTACCTTTAGGAAAAACAAATACTATCCCAACTCCACTGCCTTCTTGGCTGCAGGCTCCATCAAAATACATCTTCCACACACCATTGTGGTTCCGTGCAACATGCTTCTCCATAGGATCACTATTAGTCAATTCTAGCTGTGTTGGTTCTATTTTGAAACTCCCAAAATGAACATCACAAAAATAGTTGATCTAATCTTGTGGCACACAATCAATGAGCTGATTCATCCTCGACTCCATGTACAGATTCACTTCTTGGCCATTTACAAGAATGGTTGCATAAGACAAATCGAACTGGACATTTCCACCAATAGCCGCCATCCATTGCCTTGATAAAAGCATACCGAATTGAGGAGGGGTGTCTATCATTGTTATATCAATATTGTAAGCTACTTGAGGGTAAGCAGCTAACTTGACTTCTACATCTTTCATTATACCCACCACAGGAAAATGTCGGTTATCCATTGCATAACACTTTCCTTCATATGTATCCACCCCCATGCCTAATTGTCTCATCACTCCTACTGGCATAATATTCATGGCGGCACCAGAATCTATCATACAATTCCTCAATAATTTATTATTTATGAGTAATGTGATAAATAAAGGATTAACCTGTGGCGGACTTGTCAATACATTACTCAAGCAGATTTCTGGGATGTTTACTTTATTCTGCTTATTTTTAGCAACCATTTTATTTTCAGTACTTACATACTCTTCACTCTCTTTTGTTATTAATTGCATTGCACTGTCCCTGTACTCCTTAATTTTCATCATTTCTAGAAGTGGGAAAAATATCTTTACCTGAGACAATGCTTGAGTGAAATCAAAAGAAAAACCTTCGTCCTTGATCATTTTCTTTTGTTCTGATGTTTCTCCTTTGTTCACTTCTTTTTCTCCTCTACCTGATTGATCATTTTTTTGAATTTATTTATGTCTCTCTTTAACTGCATCCTTTTGGATAGGATTCTGTTTGCTTTCCTCACATTGTTTATTTTCAGTTTTCTTTGAAACTCCTTGTACAACTTTCTGATCTTTCATAAAAATACCCCTAGGGACACCTTCCTTCTCATTTACTGTTCTACTTCTCAACCAGTACTTATTCTTGGCTTCTTCTACTGCAGCAATAGTCAATCTTTCTTTCTCTTCCTTAGTAAGTCTCCTCACATTATTGTGAGCAGGCACCTCAATAGATGGTGGTTCTGCATAATCATCCTTAGAGTCAGAAAAAACATGCTGCTCAGCCATATGGACATTGTACCTTTGTTCTGCAACATCATACTCATAACCTCCCTCTTCCGAAGATGAATACTTCTCCTCAACATGGTGAGAAGTATTTGAAGTTAAGTAAATCTTATGATCTTTTCCACCATCTCCCATTAACACTCCTTCTTCCTGGATTCTCTGAGCTACTACACAATAATCAGTGGAGTGTGGTTTATCACAAACTTCACAAAAATAATTACTATTCACCATAGTGTTCCCTTCTTCTACAATGGATCAGGAGTTTCTTTGCTTCCAAGCCTATCTGTTACAGGTTTTCCATCCTTCCAATTTATATTATAGGGCATGTCATGCAACCTTGGCCTCGTTCTTTCATTCCTATATGTATTCTCCTGCTTATATTGAAAATTATTATTTTGTTGAGGAACTCTAGGGTTATCTCTCTTATTCATTATCCCAGCAGCCTTTCTGTTATTCTTAATTGTTAATGCTATCTTTTGTGCTTCAGCTAGGTCCCTTGGAAATCTGTTTCTCAACTCATATCCTGTTTTAGGGTCAAATGCATTCAGGTAAACACTTAATGCTACAGAGTTTGGTAACTTTGATCTTGGAGGTATTCTATTATGCAGTTTATTGAATCTTCTGTTAAAATCAAAGACTGAATCATTCTAACCTTTCTGAATTTGCATTAGTTCATGGAGAGCAGCATCTAGTGCACTCAAATTCCCAAATTGTTTAAGGAACTGATCCTGAAATATTTGGAGAGAATAAATAGAAGCTGTTGCCAGGCTATTGAACCAATCCCTAGCTTCTTCAATAAGGGACATCATGAATAATCTCATATGCAAATCTTCATAAGGTACATCCAAATCCTGAATGAAGGCATTGAAATTCCTTAAATGATCCCCGGCCGTGATTGCATTACTTCCTGTAAACTTTGGTACTAAACCTCTCCAACTGCTATCCATGGGATAGGGGTATAATTGAAACCCTGCTAGATCAAACTGTCTAATCATGGTTGTGTATTGATAAGGAGGAGGATTAGGTGGGTGTTGATATTGGTACATAGGATTATTGTAATGCATATTTTGCTATGGCACATGACGCTGACTAGGAGGTGGATAATTATTTGCATGTTGAGTGGGAACATAAGGTGGGTGATTTGGCTGTCTATGTTGATTCCCAATTTGATGGTGAGGAATCCTTGGTGGTTCAAAATACCCGGCACCATGATTACCCTGTCTATGGGGTGGTACATATTTTGGGGGAAAACCAGATGTGTGAGGAACGTTTTGAGCTTTCTATAGTTTGAATTCTCTCATTTCTTGAATCATTTGGGCTTTTTCTTGCTCTTCCCTTTCCTTTCTCTGAGACTCATACCGTGCCCTAACTTCCTCATAACTTAAAGATTCATAATCTTCCTGATGAACTTCTTGATGAACTTCCTGATTAGAAGGTCCACTCTGATTACCCTCCATTTTTTGGTCATATTCATACTGAATTCTGAGTCATTCAACTTCAAGCCCAGCTTCAAACTCAGCCTATTTTCTAGCTTCAAATTCAAAAAATTTCTGAGGGTTGTAAAATGGATTTTTCTGATCTTCCATGGTACAAGGCTCTTCAGTTGAATCATCTTTCCATGTGTCAAAACAATTCTCACCAAAAAGTATTGATGATTTATCTTTATTTGTGAAGCACATGTCCTCACTTTTCCCTTTACCCTTGTCAACCTTATCATTTTTATGTGCCCACTTACTATTGCCAGGAGGAGCTCTAGAATGACCTCCCCTAAATTGAGACCTTCTTCCATTCATATTGCAATGTTTAATCAGAGTTGCCACTCACTTTCTTGAAAGTGAGAAAAAGATTGTTACTTGGTATTCCCAGCGGAGTCTTTATATAGGACTTCTAACTCTATGATTAAGGTGAAAATTCTTTGTTAACCCCAGTAGAGTTGCCAATTTGTTAGCTCTCAAAAACGCAGGTTTGAACCATGAAAGGTTGCCAAGCTTTCACAATGTTTTAGGGTAACAGAACAAGGTTTGAAACAATTAAACCTTCTACTCTCCAGGTGCTGCTAGACCTAGGTGGGTGTACCTACAACAAATGAAGCAGACTTGAATATTGATCTTCTCTTCATGCCATGATTTTTCCATGATGGAAAATTGGAATGGACAAAATAAAACAAATTTGGTATATATTATATACCAGCATTCAAAACTAAACCCTAATATGCTCAGTTAACAGATGTAAAAAATTATGAATAAAACTAAATGATTGGAAACGGTGAGACCAGTGCCTTATATAATGTACAAAGTCAAATGAAATCTTAAACAACTGACTTCTTTCTAGATTCATTCAAATTGTTTGGCATATTTTATTTATAACCATTATAAAAAATGCAAGGTTGTGATTATTTAGTTATTCTTAATGATCTAGATGAAATTCCTCGATTACTGTGATTAATCAAAAGGATTTAATCCTTCCTTGAAAGAACCTATCAACTAATCACACAGATTCAGAAAATATGTATTGATAAACCAGAGATAAACTTGTTATGTTGATCTAAATAACCAAGCAACATCAATCTTAGAGACAACTCAAATAATTCTTTCAATAGGCACAACACAACAATTGACACCAGAATATGCCAGCAAATCAGATGATTTTCATTGATATCTCCATGGCTTCAAAACATACATCAGAGTCTCAGCCCTGTGAAACATGGTGTTCCACCATATTTTCTATTCTCTATCCTATTCTACCTATTGTCCACATATTGTTTTCAAAATGGAAATTTATACATTGAGAATACAAAAGGATGCATCCTTTCAGAAATAGAAAATACATATTATAAAACAAAAGATAGAGAATAACTAGGCTCTACTTAGCCATAAGTGAGTCTTATTGAGGTGGTCCAAATAATCCTGGCACTCATATGTGTCTGCATCTCCAACAACATTCTGAATCATGACTTCCATCTTGACCATTTCCTCATTTTGTCTGCTCACTTCTTCCAATGTTGTCTCCTCTGCAGAAGCTATCTTCATGATTTCATTTAGCACTGACTCACATTCATTTTTCCATCTGGTGGCCTCTTTCAAATCCCCATTATCATTAGAAAATGTAATTACAGTTTTCTCAGCAGCTGCAATTAACCCACGTTCATCCCCTTGCAATTCATCATAGAAATTTTGATGTCGATTGATTATATGATTTGTAGCTTCAAGTGCAGAACTGCTAGCTTCATCACTTTGAACCAACTCATGAAATTTCTCCATGATTCATCCATCCATCCTTGTGTGCTCCTTCAATGCAGCAAGAGCATGAGAGTATTTTCCCCAAAATTAATTCAACCAGGATGTCAAATGATCCTGCCTCTTCTTGACAATTACAACAATAGCATCATGCTTTCCTTGAGAATAAGCACTTGACCCTACCCAGTGGTCTTTTGCCTGAGAGCTTTCTCCTTGAGTGATAATTTTCGTTGTCCCGATTGAAACACCAACCAAGTCTTTGAGTCTATCATTTTCCCTCAGCAATTTCTCATTATTTACTTTATACATTTCTCTTTCTTTTATCAATAATTGAATTTTTTCTTTATTCAACTTTCCAATATTTACCCCAATATCAGCAGTAGCTACAGGATTAGCTTCTCCAGCCGTTAAGGTCAAGACATGGCAAATGCCTTCTCTGTATCAAGTACCACTAATTTCCTGTCAGGTGGGTACAAAGGCCATATCAACATTGATCCCTCATCAGTATTATACTTGGAGCCCCTATACACTTCTGTCACTTTTTCCTTATCGAGCTTATGAGTAGCATTACTGCCCTTCAAGAAACTATCAAAGACCAATGCATAATTCAAATCAAGACCAGGAAATATCATGACACTAGCATCCTCCAACATTTTACTCCCCACTTCAGGAGTCATGTTTTTCATTTCAACATCCACACATCTTCTTAATTGAGCCAGCAATTGTTCCTCATTTTCTGAAGTAACATAATCAACATTCTCCCTTATTTCCTTCCCCTTTTGCTTGTACAAGAATTCCTTGAACTTTGGGGAATGTATAAACTCATCATCAGAGACAAATGATCTATACTCCATGTGCCTTGTATCAACATCACCACTTTCAATACTTTGTTCTCTGACTAGGCAGACATATTGTTGAGTCCTCATCCTGGATACCTTTTCTGTTCTACCCTATGGCACATTAGCTCTTGGTGCTTCTTCATCTACAGAAGACAATAACTCAGTATCTTGTAGCCCTTGGTTATACCTTTCAACTACCCTTTCTGCTTCATCTTCATCTAGATTCCTGATCATATCATCAAAAGGATAAGGTACATGCCGAAACCCTCCAAAGTTAATCCTTTCTTTGGCTGAATTGAAATATATCCTTCAGGGTCAAAGTTTGTCTTGGTTGGTCCTCTTTTCATATTATAATGCAAACAATCTGTCAAGGATTGAATTATATCCCTCCTTAGCCAATACAGTGAAATCACCAAAGCATAAAGTACTAGGCATAAAATCCTACTTCCCAAAAGAACTAAAATGCATCACACTACAGTAATCCATCTGTTTGACAATTTCCAAATATGCAACCCTATTTGGAACTGTCCTTGGCAGAATGAGAGGAGCATCTTCAAATCCATACACTCTGATTACAATAGCTCCCTCCAAACAATACCAGTCTCCCCAGATATGATCAATAGGCGCATTGAAGTCTTTAGGCTAAAGGAACCTTTTGATCTCATCAGTCAATGAATAGTTACAAGGATAATGATATAATTTATACAATGTCTTTACAAAAAAATTCTTCAAAATGAATAAAACAAGAACCATCAAACCTGCTGTCCCAAATGGCAGTCCATAATTGAACAGGAAATGCTTCACCCTCCTTACCAATTTGAGAAATTCTCATTTCAGGAGGCAACAACCCTAACTCCTATCTGAAATATAACACCATGTGCATCAACAATGAATAATTTCTAAGATGAACAATAGAGGCTCCACTCTTTATAGCCATCAACCCTGAATCAAGCTCCTTAGAAATATATGAAGCATAATCAAATGGCCTGGAACTATGATATTGAATATCTGCTATGATAACCATTGGCACCATTGACATGAATTCAGGGGCATCCATCCCTAATAGCTGACACACTAAAAAATATGTGTACTTCATATAGGGTTCAAACAAATCTACATGATAGGGAGGCCCTTCACCATCTTCCAGAGGTTCTGGCTTGTTACCCTATTTGACCATGTGAATTGGTAACCTCCAACCCTTGTAACTTGTATCCATTCTTGAAAATTCATTCTACAACTCCTCACAATTAATTTACTCGTTGCAAAACCCTTCCAGTTTGAAAACCTCACCAATTGCTTCTTTTGACACATGTATATGTGGTTTTCCAGAAGGATCACATATAGCTTTATACGTTGGATCATAATGATCAGTAAGTAATTTTACCAATTTAGCATTAACGAATACATTAGGGTATACCAATTTCCCTACATTCAACCTCCATGGATTACAGACTGGCTCAAAACAATTTCTCCTATGGTAGTGGAAATTGAAAAGCTCATACCCCCTTACAGCAGTCCAGACATCACCTATGAACTCACATTTATCATCTAGCTTATCAACTTCTACCCTAAGTTGTGCGCACCTTCTAGCTTTAGGCCGTGAACCAGGTAATTGATCAATGAGGTCTTGGTTCAACCTCCGTTCAATGCCTTCATGCTCTGTATCAGTCTTTTGTTTCTTTCCCTTTGACTGAATACTCTCACCAAGCTTTCTACCCTAACCCTTTCCAGAACCAGAAGACTCCATTTTCAAGCTTACAAAATCAAAATGTGAAAAACAAAGAAGCAATTAATTACAATATTCTACTCGAGCTAAACTGAAAAATGTCTCGGTTCTCTGTTCAACATGCCAATTCGCCAGCAATCAATTTGGAAATGAAGAATTGATTAAAATATTACTGTTTTATCCCATCACACCAAAAATGAAGCACGAATGAAGCCTCCTTTGAAACTGGCACTGTCGCATCAATTGTCCTATCGATAATAAAATTTCAAATCTGGGGTGAAATCCCTTTTCAACATTTATTTCACCATTCACCAAGACACACTGTGGTCTTACCGACACCTGATATCAGCTTGATGGCTATTGCGTCTATTTTTCATGTCACTATGACAACTTCAAATCATGGAGATATTACATAGATTTCATGGTGCCATACTGATATTCATTCTTCAAAGCATTGTCCAGTCGCTGAGACATTAATGTTCTCACACCGACCAAAATCCTTTATCTTTATGCTCTTCGCCGTAACCTATAAATTTTGGGGAGATGTCTCACAAACTTCATCCTGCTTCACTAAAAGTCTTCATTTTCCTTGGGTCGCCAAGATGAATTTATACTCTTGCCGATGCAATCATCATTTCACCCGCTTCGTTGTGACTTTCAAAGTCGGGGAGATGTTATGTAGATACCCTTGCGTCTTACTGAAATATACTCTTTAATGTATTTTCCAATCATTAAGACAAAATCACCCTTTCCCCGATGAATTCTCATTTCGGCGTGTCCACCAAGTTTTCTCACCGAAGAAATAAACCCGACCAATGAGACAATACTCTCGGAAAAACATTGAACCTTCAGGAAAACTTATACCGACACCCAATGTCTTACCAAAATCACTCCTCTAGATTACTCCTATTCAGAAAAACTCACCCCGAACTACTTGTCGGTATAATATTCATACTTGAGTGAAACTTATACCGAAAAGTTCCTCTCCCAGCAATGCAAATCTCTATCGACATAAGTTTTAACTTGGCAAGACTCTATAGCTTCTCACCGATAACTTTTGAATACCCTTGAACTTGGTTCGGCCAAACAATGGCCCCTTCGCTAAGACCTTCCCCGATGCACATAAATCTTACCGAAACATTTGTTTGCAAGCCAGTCGGTAAGACAAAATGACTTCGTTATGAGTTCACACTGATACCAAGCAGTCTAGCTGAAATGACCACTTTATGCATTAGTTGGTATGACATATTATCTTTTCCCTGACATTACACCGATGCCCCAACATATGCTGATATATTTTTTATAGATACCTGTCGGCAAGAAAAAATAGTTTGCGAAGACATCCTCCCGAATACTTTTAGCTTGACCGATATACTTTTACATGCACCAGTCAGAAAAACAAAATGTATTCGCTATGAATTCACTCTGACAATGATTCCCTTCGCCGAAACAAGAAAATTATCCTGCCGATAGTCTGCAAGAAACATATATTAGTGAAAAATCAGGTCGGGGAGACTTTTACAATGTCTTGCCGATTCGGGTCTTTTAATGAGAAATGAAGGACTTGATGGACTCAATAAATTTTATGATGGAAAATAGGCAAGACAATACAAAGAGGGAATTTTATTCTTATGAAGAGGACTCAATGTTGGAACTCTTGAATGAAATAGACTATAAAATTTCAAAATTTTACAGTTCTAACAGGCCCCTCTGCATAGTTTATGTATTATTTATAAATTTGGGAAAGATATTGATTAGTCTCATAGCTATTATTTTTTCTAAAATCTTTTAGCACACATTCATTAGTGTGCTTGCCCTCCAATTATTTATTATTTTTTTCTCCCCTTCTTTGGGAAATATTTATATGAGCCCCTTGTTTATGTTCTTCCCTAGTGATCCCTTGTTTAGAGCCTTTAGGTACACTAGGTGTAAATCATCATAAATCCAATCAATTAAGGTTTTATATAACTCAATAGATAACCCAACTACCCTAAGGGACTTATCATTAATCATAGAGTTGATGAATTTCATAATTTATTCTTTAGAAATACGTTCAGTAGTCTAATTTAATCCTCCTTGGAGATTTTTTGGAAATCATTTTCTTAATGCAATCTATTTCCTTGTGATAGTCCTCATTGTTTCCTTCAAAGGTGAATGATTTTTTATAGGAAAGAAAAAATCCTTTAGGATCTCTTCCTGACTTGAATGGAGGGACCCTTCATGCCAAATCTTATCAATTTTCTCATTGATCCACTTCTCTTTCATGTATCTAAATAATAACTTCATACCTTTGTCCCCATTGTTCAACCAATTTACCTTAAATATCACTTTCAGACCTTGAATCTTATTCACCTAGAGCCGTCTTAGGGATTTTTTCGCTAAATTTAGTTCTTCATAAATTTTCTCATTTAGTGGGTCATTTTGGACTTTAGTTTCAGCCCTTAGTAGTTCTTCTTGGAGGTTATTCTCCTCCTTCCTCATATCCATGGATCATTTTTTTCTAATGGTTTACAAAAGTATCTTCCAACCATTTACATTGTGCTCCCATCTCTCAATTAAACTTATATCCTTTAGCATCCACCTTTTATTTTTATTCAAGGTAATTATGGTTGTCTTACACTCACTATCCTTCAACGGGTTTGTGTAAAGGATGTAACTCCCCTCTTTCTATGATTCTTTTTTCCTATCATTGTTTAGGATTATGTTGGTGCGGTGTAGGAAAATGTATCCCTTTACATTTTCACACTTGTTTGGGCCCTCCTTGCTAAAATTAGGATTCTTTATACCTTATTTGGTCCTATTTTGCATCCACAAGCCTTATTTAATGCATCTTTCCAAGGATAATCCTAACATATATCAAATAACCAATCATAATTCATGTGATTTTGGATTGTATGGCCTAGATTTAGTGATCTGAGACTCATATGCCACCATAGGTGTATGTGTCCCACCTATGTTTCGGGGCCTGGTCTTCAATTTGGCATTAAACATAACATTTCTTTAAATTTGTGTCCCAAGCTTAGCCTTTTGGGAATCATACACCCCAACTAGTGTATGAGTCCCACTTAGCTTGGACCTAATTTTATATTCAATTCTTGGGGGGATTTTATTCTCATAGATCTGATGTCATCTTGTAGTGTTGTAATTTTAGGAAATTTGGCATAAACAATTATAAATACAAGGTTATTTCACATATTTTCTCATAGAAATCTTCATGATCAAGTTTCATCTAATCATTCAAGCATTCTAGCAATTAAAGAGCATTCAAAAGTTGATTATCAAGCATTTTGGAGCTATATTCAAGATCCAAGCATCATGTCAAATTCATCATGCATCATGTTTTTTTTTTACCTAACATTTGTGATGTAGGTTCTTATAATTCAAGCAAGCATTCAAGTCAAGATCCATAACATTCAATCAAGAGTCAATATCTACATTCATGTTAGCCATTACATACAATATTTCAGCCTTTATTGCAAGGGTTTGGTGAGTTGTGACATAGCATATTTGTTCATTCATCATTCCTTCATTTTGTTTCATTTTATTTCAATGTTTGATTACCAAAATGGATTTTGACCAAAGAAAACCCCTAACCACTAAAAAAAAAACATTTTTCCCTCTCTTTGATGTGTGATTTTAATATTTAGGTTGAAGATCCTTTGAAAAGAAATATTGGAGAAAGTTTCCAAAGTTGCAAAGTTTTCAAAGTTGTCACCTTCCTTGTAAGATCATGGAAAGTCACCTACAGAGCAAAATTCAATGTTTCAAACTCAGAGATTTGACAAGAGAGAAGCTATAGGAGAACACTAGAGGATATCAAAGTTTCAAATAAACCCTAATACTAGGACTAAATCAGCACTTGTGGCATATGAGTCCCAGTATACTAGATTTCAAGAATGTTTTGTAGATCCTAGTTTACTAGTTCTAGATTTTGGGTTCAGCTCAAAACCCTAAAGTGGGACTAAATTGTCCCTACTGGAATATGAGTCCCACTATGCATCAAAAGTAATAATTTTTTCATTTTAGACCTTATTTTGAAAGCCTCTTCAATTTTCTAGGTGCACCTCTATTTATCTCCAGTTTGTTATTCTGATTTGAGTTAATTTTTCTAGGTTACATTGTTAGGTTTTGCATGTTACTTTCATTGCTTGTCTTTCCAAGCCTTTTCTTGGTGGTGAACCCACTTATTGTATTTAATCACACGCCTAGGACACCTTATTACAAATCTCTTTCCCTAATTCCATCCCTATATTGAGATCTTTATTTTTTCCTTGAATGAAACTTGAAGGAAATAGGTGAAAAGGAACCCTAATCCCCCTTTCTTGGTGTTCCATCTCCTAAAATGTGGAACCCCTATTTTCATTTTATTTGATTTTGGTGAACCCAATGTGAAACAACAATTATTGAATAGAAACTAGAAGAACTTGTTAACAAAGGATGGATTGCATTGCCACGTCCCACTAGAAGCAACAAACCTAAAAACAACAATTATTGTTCATATCATAGAACTCTTGGGCATCTCATCAATGAAAGTTGTAATTTAAGAAGGGTCCTTGAGAAACTTGATATGATAGAAATAATCCCTTCAATCATTTCCTTCTGCTCCTTTCCATGTAGTAGTTGTAGGATCTTAATATTCTCACTATTACATGCTTTTAGTTCATTGTAAATCATTTCAAAATGCAAAGAGCTCTTTCTCATCACTTATCTTGGATCATTCTTGTCATGCACATAGTGGGGGAAATAATTAGATAGCCTTGTCCTAGTACCACACTTGATGTTGTCCCTTTGGCTAGTTTTCCACCATTTGCATACACTGAACAAGATTAGGTTGTGGATGACCTCCTATAGGTTGACTCGCATGTGCCTTACTAGTATTTTCTTTGTTTTCTTTTTCATGTGTGTGATTACATGTGTGTAATGTGATATCCCATACTATTATGTTTGATGTGCCTCTATCTTTGTGCATTCCTCTATATGTACCTACATTCATTTATGTCATAAAATTTTTATCTTTTCTTTGTCTTGTGTTTTCCTTTTGGGGATGATGCAAGGCGTCGAGACATCTAGGTCTCTTCCATCTTGACCCAAAATATTTTCCTTTATCCTTTTCTTTGTCTTATGTTTTTGTTTTGGTTATGACATAAGGCGTTGAGACATTTAGGTCTCTTCCATGTTGACCCAAAAGGTTTCTCTTTGTTTTCACTCTCTTCATGTCATTCTTCCTATTCCATGCATATTTTGGGAATGATGATAGTTACGAGTTCTATAAAAAAATTGTAGTAAAAACATACTGACCTCAAATATGTGTATCCCTTATGTTATTTTAGGATTTCATTTTGGTGGCTACCCCTTTTCATGATGTAGCTTCATTTGGAAAGATATGACTTGGCATAGTTCTTTTCTAATAAGGTCTCATGTCCTCTTTATTGTTAGCATTTATCATTTGCTACTTTAAAGTAGTTTCTCATACCATGGTTTTTAGAAATTTCTTTAAAGTGGGAGAATACATTGGCATCATTCTTTTTCATTTCATGCTTCATTGTGTAGTCTTATTACTCCATGCGATACATCTTTGTCTCGGTGGTGGCATTAGGTGTGATGTCCCTCAACAATGCAATTCTCTTAGCATATTATATTCCTCTTAGTGGCTTTATGTGACACACTACATTCCCTAAGTTGTGAATATTATATTCTTTGATTGTTCCTCTCTTGGAGACATTAGTCACGATGTTCCTAAGTTGTAACCTTACATGAACTACAAAAAAATCCTTTGAATGTACCTTACACTATTTTGTATTTACAATCTCAATTATATATGGCCACCTTGCATAACACACTTTGCTTTCCTATGGATCCATCTTGTTTGTTCATGGGTTTCAAGCATACAAAGTTTTGCTTGCCTCGTGAATTCTTGTTCTTCATGTTGTGTGGTGCCTTATAAATTTTATTAGGAGGTATAGCTTTGGTATGGTTGTACTTATAAGAGCTAAACTTAGGCATGACTTTCCCATAGCCACTTGCTTGTCTGTGTGAGCAGATATCGGCTGCGTGTGTATGTGTCTCACTAGGGGCTCACCTAGTGGACGTTTTGAGGTTCCACTAGCCCTTTTGAGCATTTCTTGGTTTGCATAGTGGACATCATGTTCCACTTGTAATTTTTTGGATAAAAACTTTAATTTGATCCATAGCATGTGGGACAAATGGTAGAAGCTTGAATCACCCATTTTTTATGTTCTCTTTCTCTTTATCTAAGGCATTGGTGTATGCTTATTCCTTATTGTTGCTCCTCACATTATTCCCATGTGTGTTATTTTGTACTTATGTTTGTTTTACATAGGATCTTGATCCTAGGGGCTTGTGCAACCCTCTTGATCCTTCTTGTATTATCTTACTAATGGTAGTACACTTGGACCCCTCTTGATGTGTTTTTTTATGTTTTAGTGTTAGTTTGAAGCAAGTTCAATTATCCTTTATCGAATGATTGTCAAATATTGTATATGTATATACACTCAATCTACACCCTTCATTAATATGTTCAAAGAACTTGAAAAATTCTATGTTCTCGTAGAATCTATTTAGCTTATAGTATATACACTTCCAACCTTTTTGTGCATTACACCAGGTGCACTAGATGCTATTGTGTAGATATTCATCCCTTCCATATGATCAAAGAGGTTAATCTTAGATTTCAAACTCTTCTAGTAGTATTTCTGAATCCCCTTCCAGTCCATATCAAGCCCCCCTTATTGTCCTCACTATTTTTTACCATGTTGAAATCACCCTCTAGGATCTAAGGGATATCGAGTAAATTGAAGATCCATTTCTATAATTCAATCATTTATCTGCATTCAATTGGTGTGTAGACTAAGAAAACACGAAATCTAGAGCCCCCTTTCTCCAAAGTAGCCTAAAATCCTTTTTTATATGGAGAAGTGCTAGCATTTGTTACATATTAAGTCCAATTCTTGGCCATGAGAATGTAAGTTCCCCCCTTCTATTTTCATGTTTAGTGACAAAGTGAATTTAATCTAGATAAAATTCAAATTGGTTTCAAAAGGTAAAAGTAGTTGCTTTAACCTTTTCAAGGAAAAAATCATTTATTTTTTCCATGTTGAGGAAATTTTAATAATTTATTTTCTATCAAGGGAATCCAGTTCCCTTACATACCACGATGCACAATAAGATTCATTTTTTATAGATTTTGGAAGGGGCTTCTTATCATTTCCAAACAACTCAAAGTATTTAGGAACCTTTTCATCAAATTCAAGCCTTTTGGATGTTGGAAAAGGGACAAAAAAAAAATTCTCTTTAATTTTATCTTCATATTAATATTACAACTACCTCTACCAAGAGATATAGTCTCCCCTTTCTCCTGTCCCCTTCTTCTTGGTTCAGTTGGGGGTTAGGACTAGGATCTTATTTTCTGTCAATGCTCATCACCTTATCTAAGCACAAAATATTTTTTATAGGTTTAATGGTGTTATTAGGATCCACCTTAGACCCCTTTTCAATTTCAACTTTGTCCATATTACATTTATTACTCATTACGCTATTGTTGTAATGACATAAATTGACCCCCTTCTTGGACATAGGGAAATTTCTCATTTAATCTGGACCTATTTTAGTACCCTTGCATTAACTACCCCTTTAAATTTTCATTAATAGGCCCTTAAGACCCATTATTTAGGATCTCGAGGCTTATTTCAGCTAAAAACCCAACAAAATAATCTAAAACATCAAAAATCTTGAAAACCCACCTCAAAAATCTAGGGTGGGACTCATTCACCAACTTGGGTGAATGAGTCATGTTTGGGGCTTTCCTAGGGTTTAACCAGGAAAATAAGCTTTTTAATTTAAATATTTGGTTGATGTTGGGTTTTGAGATCTAAATAATGGTAAATTAGGTGTTAATGCCTATATAAGCAAGATTCTAAGTCATTTTTTCATCTAAGCAAGCATTTTCAAGAGAAACTTCAAGAGACAAGCATCAAGAATCTTCAAGCATTCTTTAACAAGAGAATTCAAGTTTAAAAAGAAAGAAAAGTTGAAGCCTTGGAGGGTATGTGCAGGATCATCATGGAAAAAATAGGCCCTTAAGTGGCAAAAAATTCAGAAAAAAATATAGTTAAGCAACTTGACGTGAAAATTTGAATAAGTTATCTATATTATCTCAAAAATATGTAAGAATAGAATCTGTAGCAAATTGAATTTAGTTTCTAAACTACTAGGCGTCTATCTGACCACCCTAACCACAATAAAATGATAATATTTTAGATATAAGTAGATGACTCATACCTGGATGTGATGCATATTTTTTTGTATTTTTTTTCCAAGTAAATAATTAATTATGAATTTTTTATTACAACTTTTTTAAAAAATATAAAAACTCATATGTCAACCAACTTAACTTGGTCAAAACTTCATGAAATTTAATTTTTCTTTTTTTTTAATCCTATAGTATGTGAAGTATAGAATGTGATGCATGTTTTGGATTCAAAAAATGTGATACTGTTTGAAAGCTATAGATGTTTTTCAATTAGCCTATCAATCAGACTTTAGTCATAATTTGAATATAAAATGAATAATAATCACTTATTAAATTCAAAGTAAAGTATAATTTATATCGGTGGAAAGCTGAGAATCTCCTTTAAAAACCCTTTTTGTTTCATCAATTTTGGGTTAAAAAATAGTCGTCAGCCACATACCCATCATATTGCCACTTTTTGGCCCATCATAATCCTGCACATACCTTGGAGCAGCATTAAAGTTTTTTTGTAAGACTTCAAGCTCACTTTCATTTAATATCTAGCATTTTCAATGGTTGATCATTGTTGTCTATGGTGAATTGTGATACATTCTAGGTTGGGGAGATGCAAGTAGCCATCAAGCCAAGTCTAAGGACTTGTTTCCTAAGTGATTCCATCCACCATTATCACTCTAGATTCAGCTTAATCAAGGTACAAGAATTATTGAGGCTCATTTGGGTGATTAGAGATCTCTCAATGTGAGTCATTCATCTTCATACTACATTCATGCATCTCATTCTTGCACATTAGAATTGGGTTGCATTGCATTTCAAATTCCCTAATCTTAGACACACTTAAGGTTAGGGTTTGCATTCCTCTTTACATGCATATTTCATTATTTCGACCAAGGTTTAATTACCAAACTAGGGGTTTGACTGAGGAAAACCCCTCCAAAAGAAAATCAATTCTATATTCTCTTTTGCAAGTATTGTCTCAAATTCGGTCTAGAAATTAGTTTGGAAGGGAAGGGAAAAGATTGGAGAACAAATCTAAACTTTAAATTCTTGAAAAAGCGAAATGAGAGTGATTTGCCAAAATAGGCGAATGAGTCTAACTACACGTGTTTTTCAAAATTGTTTGCAAATTTAGATACCCTTTTCCTCGAAAATCATTCCTATGTAGAAACCCTAATCTATGACTGGTTCTCCTAGATTGGTGAATGAGTCCTAATATGTCAAAAAGTCTAAATTTCCAACATTTTAGAGCTTCACTCAGTCATCTCCAGATTTTGAGGTGCACATAATTTATCTTATAGTTTTGTATTCTATTTTTCATACATTTTTATGCCATTTAGTGAAGCTTTGCATTCAAGTAGGTTTAAAAATTTCATCTTACATTACATATTGCATTGTATATATCTTTCCAATTCCTAGCTTGGTGGTGAGCTCCTCATTAGTTAACAATCAGCCTCTAGGACAACCTTATTGCAAGATCTCTTTCTCATTTGCATTGAGATCTCTAGGGTTATCCTTGAATAAAATTAGAAAGTGGGTTTGCTTTGTGTCCTAAAACCATATGATATCAGTCTTTAACCCATTTTTCACCATTTCATTTTGGTGAACCTACATTTAGAACATTATAATTCTTCTTTGGAGTGCATCAATATCCTAGATCTTTCTTGCATTAACATTACATTAGGATTTGTATTAGTTAATTGGAATTATAGGGTTTTCATATTTTTCATTAGTGAAAGTTCATATAGCTTTCATTTTTTCTCCTTAAATCATTGAAAAATCAAACAAAATTTGCATTTTCACTTAGAATTCAGATCATACAACATAAAAAGCATAAAAATCAATTGAATTTTTCTAAATTTTTTGAAAAAAACCATCATTGGGAGTCATTCGCCACCTTGGTTGAATCAGTCCCAATGCAGATTTTGCACTATATTTTACAAAGTTAAATTCCATTTTTCTAAGCTTTTGTTCACTTTTAGGATCTTTCTATTTCAGTTTGCATACTTTCTGTTACATTCAAATCATTAGAGATGGTATAATTTACATTCATTAAAATTGTGGATGGAATTAGTTTCTTTTCATTTTCAACATTGGTTCATAGTTCAATTAGATTAGATTACATTTCACATATATTAGAAAACAAAACCAAAAACAAGGTCAAATAGTTAAACCACTTGGAGAAAGTATAGCTATTTAACTATGTCAAATCACTTCTTCCAAGTTAATCTGACCCTCAAGCCTTTTAGTAGTGATGAATTTGACATGTTAGATGAAGACCTTGAGGATTTCATCTCATAAAGCTCATCCACTAAGGCTTGTTATGCCAAACCAAAACCAAGAGACATTAATGTGATTCAATCTCAACTTATTCTTTACCCACCTTCACAAAAACCTCAAACTCAAAACAAAGCTATTTACACTCTTGAACCACCTAGGAACATTGTTTTTGTAGCAATCAAGTCACAATCCACTACTTGTACATATAACACTAGAAACAATCTGCAACCAAAACAAACAACCTCAACATCCTTACCTTTACCTAACTCTATTTTTCTTCGTGCGCTTTGTTTTCCTTCAAATAGTGGAAAGGAATATGATCTTGTTGAACAACTTAAGGATACTCCTGTGAAAATATCCCTATGGGATTTGAATCAAAACTCTCCTAATTATCACACTATGCTTCAAACAACATTACAACAAGTTGTGATCCCTCCTAATACAAAATGCAAATGATGTGGAAACACTAATAGAAGTAATGAATATAATTAATGTAGGTATTACCTTTCATCAACATTATCTTCCTCCCTTGTAGATGAGAAAGAGACACAATGCCTTCATGATAATAGCCAAATTCAATAGAACAGGAATAAAAATAACCCTTGTTGATAATGGCTAAGCCCTTAATGTATGGAGTGTGAAACTTTTAGATCAAATAGGTGTATAGATAAATAAAAACTTGAACTTTAATCCTTACTGATTCGAGGATTTGACAATGTAGGAAAGCAACCACTCGATGTGATTACTTTACCTATTACAGTCGGAAAGGATACCTTACAAACTCCTATTCATGTTCTACCTTATGACCTTCCATACAATATTCTTTTAGGAAGACCTGTGAGTTGTAAGATGCATGTAGTGCATTGGACCCTTCATCATATCATGAAATATGTCTATAACAGTAAGGTATACCAAGTTGAAATAGACCCCGAGCCTGAAAGTTGCTTACAAGTTGAAAAAGGAATGACAAGTCCTCTAAGCACCTTTATTCCAACATCAAACATAGAACCTATGAAAGAGGAAAAAAAGAAACAAAAATAGTGTTGAAATTATTAGATGATGATTTGGGTTCTTTGGAATTCACACACTTGTTTATGGGAGAGTACATAATCACAAATAAAGAAGATGAAAAGAAAAAACAACTAATGATAATGTCAACACAAAATTTAGAAGAACATTCACAAGTATCTACCTCATCTACTTTAGAAGAAGACACAAGTTATAAAACAGACTTTGATGAGATAGATTATCAACAACCACCAAACCTGAAAGAAATGGAAATACTTTATTGGAAAGGCTATGAGTTCATCAAATAACTCGGTTATTAGTGGAAAAGGATGTGGTAATAAAGAACAAGGTATTTGTGTTCCTATAGAACCTAATACGCAAGAGACAAAAAGTGGTTTGGGATATTTCCCTTCTAAGATTACACAAACAACAAAGAGACCCTTGCTAAACATCAACACCATCATGTGTAATCCTAAAACAACTCTCACCTTGAAGCATCCGAAATTGATTTATACAACTTGTGAAGAATCATTAGAGTTTTTCGAAGATGATGAAGCTTTGAAACAAATGCTAGGATTTTATGATAAAAAATCCACTCCTCCTAATAAGAGGCAGTTTACATGTGCTATGATCAGTACCAAGAAAAAATATGGAGAAGAAGAAAATAGTGAAGTTGACATGAACAAAGAAGAATACATCCCTCAATTTTTGACATAAAATGTGCTTCCTTTAGGAGATACTATGGACATACAAATGGATATTAACAATGAAGACAAGGTGATTAAAGTAGGAAAGTGCCTTGATGATGAAGAACAAGAACATCCAATTATACTTCATGACTTTCCCAAAATTTTCACTTAGACTTATTTGGATATGCCAGGAATTGATCCTAAGATCCTAAGATTGTAGCACACACTATAGTCCTCACTGAAAAATACTAAGCTTGTTAGACAAAATATTCAGAAAATGAACCCTAAGATCCAGCCTTATTACTTAAAGCCAATATTGAAAAGCTCCTTGAAGCTAGTTTTATAAGACCTATCGATTATTTCCCTTGGATCTCAAACATTGTTGTAGTCGCAAAACCTGACAATCATATCAGGATGTGTACAAAATTTCATGACCTAAATAAAGCATCTTTAAAAGATGACTTTCCCCTTCCTAATATTGACCTGATAGTAGAATCGATTGTAGGACATGCTTTGTTGTCATTCATGGATGAATTTTCTGGGTACAATCAAATCTTTATCAACCCTCAAGACAAGTATAAAATAACATTTACGACAACTTGGGGAACATTTTCTTGGGTAATAATGCTTTTTGGATTGAAGAATGCGAGCGCAACATATCAACGAGCTATGACATAAACATTTCATGATTACATACATAAGATTTTGGAGGATTATGTTGATGAAATCCTCACCAAATCTTTAACAAGACAAGACAATGTGAATGTCCTTCAGAAAATATTTGAGTGAATGTTAAAGTATAACATGAGATTGAATCTAAAAAAGTGTGCTTTTGGTGTAGATAGTTGAAAATTTCTAGCGTTTATTGTATCTCACAGAGGCATCAAGGTGGACAAAAAGAGAA